>PVIH01006845.1:0-66511 GCA_004025045.1 Sigmodon hispidus
AACTCTCCCTCCCAGGCTGGGATAAAGGCACTGAGGCCTCTAGCCCCCTCCTGACCTCTGGGCGGGGTCCGAATCCGCCCCTCTGAGACCCCAGCAGTTGGTTCGCTCAGTTCGAGGTCGTGGCGGGGTTTCCCTCAGCAGGAGCCGTGGAAGTGGTCAGGTACAGCGTCCACCTGCCCCTGCCCCAGAGAGCGCTGGGCAAGAGTACATTTGTAAGGTGCTCTAGAAACTGGGATGGTTTTTCCTGTTTATCTTGAATTACCTCCTGCAGTTTCTCAAAATTGACTGGCTTCAGGGCAGCCCTATACAAAACCACCAGCAAGCAGGTCACAAAATTATCCCTGGCTACAATTCCCCTTTGTGTATTATAATTCTAATGTGGATCTGCATCTGGAACTGCCTCAGCTCCTAGGGGGTGTGCTAAATTTGTTTGATGTATCTCATCTGCATGTATTCTTGCCTGCTCCCAATCTTGCCTGTGCTCCTCAGGTAAAAGATTATTGGTTAAAATTGTATATACATCATGAAAGATGAGGTCATAGTATTGGGTTAAGTACTGAAATTCTTTTATAAAGGCAGTAGAATTTGAACTGTAAGAGCCTAACTTCTTTGCAACCTGGGAGAGTTCAGACTAAGGAAAGGGAATATACACTTTAACAATCCCATCCATGCCTGCAACTTCCCAAAGAGGTAGAATTGGATTAGAGTCCTTAGAGGCTCAAGAGCAGGTCATAGGCAGAGAGGAAGGGGCAGTAGGAGTACGTTGATGTCTAAAGGGTGGAGGGTCATTTGCAGGATCCAGTGAAAGATGAGAATGATCAGGGTCTGAGGAAGTGGCAAAAAGCAGGTGAGCAGGAGAACAAGAACTTAGGTGGGAAGGAAGAACTTAAGTAAGAGAAAGCTTGTATATAGGGAATTCTTTTAATTCTTTCAATCAGCTGGGTCACTGGCAATAATTAGATAATTCCAGTAAAATATCAGGATCCAGGGTGCCATTAGGTGACCACTTTAGTTTACTGTCTAGGGGGTGTCCAGGCCATTTTTTGGTAGTATCTTGATAGGGCATAGGGCTAAGAGGTCTCAATGCCTCTAGCACGTACCCTAAGGGTGAAGATGGGGGTATGGATTTTGCTGGCTTATTTCTCATGCCAAAACTACAGGGGAATATGGAACCAGCAAGAGAGAGTCATCACCCCTGCAAACTGAGTCCACAAGGAAGTGGGCCCACAGCGGACTAGGACTAGCTTGTCAGCAGACACATGTAGGCCTCTTGGACAGTGCCCCAACTCTACCACACATATCTCTAAAGCCCTGTCAGGCAGAAGGGAGAGTGCAAGGACATTACACACATACAGCGAGATAAAATGGACTCATCAGTCCCCAAAATCACACACCCACAACCTGTTCGTGGCATTGCCGGCAAAAAACAACAACAACAAAAAACACCCATGAAAGGTGCCAGTGTAATTCCAACAGGGGCAGGTCCCTGGATGAAACTGTAGTGCAGGGAAAAAAAGCCAGGAGTGTTTGCCAATGAAAAGGAACAAATCACGACCAAATGCCGATCGGGAAGCATGATCCTTCGTGAAACTAGTTCACGTTTACACTGACAGAAGGGGAAACTCACCAATCAATGCCGGTGCTGTACGAGTACGTTCTGCAACCAGGCAGTTGGAAGGTGGTCACCGGTGGAGGGTTGAACAGGGGCCCCCAGCACCTATGCGTGCTTAGGGCTGCGGGTGCCCCCGCTGAGCATGGCACCAATGTTAGCTTTTTGCTCGTGTTGTGTGAATGGAATCTCAACACTGGGAGTACCACAGGAGAGTTTATTACAGCAGGGAGCAGAGATAGGGGCAGAAGGGAGCAGAGAGAAAAGAAGGGGAATGGGCGGGGCTCGTGTGAGCCCTCTCTTTAAAAATGGTGGGTCGTTCCATGTTTGCATCGCCACACCCAGGGGCATGATTGACACTGTTACATTCTAGGTGAATGCAAGCTTTGGAAATCCTTACAATTTCACTCAGTAAAAGGGATTTTTTTCTAAGTATGAGGACATACTCAGAACCCACATGAAAGTGAAACTCAGGGCTACATGCCTGTTGGTCAGATAGTCTAAACAAATTGTCCATTTCTCTGTGTATTTGAAGACTCTGTTTCAAAAATTTAGGTTGAGAATGTTTGAAAATATGTTCTCCATATTGATCTTCAACCTTTCCCCCCTCTGTGTGTTTGTGGATGGGGTGGGGTGGGGTACATGTACACAGCCACAGAGCTATGTGTGGACACATACACAAAAAGTGATATAATTGTTTTATAAATTTTGGGAAAATTCCAATTTGTTTTCCATGATGTGTTCTAAGTTACACTCTTATCAACAATGCTTAAGGGTTCTGTATCTCTGCAATATGTTTTCATATTTTCATAGTGAACATTTTACTTAAGTAAAGTGTTATCTCAGCAATATGACTTGGCTTTTATGATACCAATAAGCATTTTTAAACACAAATGTTGGTTGTTTTTATTTCTTCTTTTGACAAATATGCACTCAAATCATTTACTGTATTTCATCTGAATTATTTGAACTGTTTTTAATTTGTCATGTCTGGGTATGTTCACAAAGAAAAAATTCTCCATACTGAAAAGACACTTGTGTCCATTAGTATTATAAAAAAATTCATGCATGTTGTGTGCACATGTTGAAATATTACAGTATCACATTGAATTCAACTAACATATAATTAATGTATGCTAAGTAAAAATAATATAAACAGAAATTAGTCTCCAGAAAAAAAATCTGAAGTCTGATAATGCTTTACACAAGGGAATATAACTCAGTTAAGGGAAAGTGGATGGGAAAAGAGGGATCAAAATTATATTACAAAGAAAGACACCAGTGAGGCGACAGCAAGGCCAGCTCTGTATTGAGATCTACCTTGATTCCTGACACCTACATGATTCAAGACACAAAGAGTTTGCTTGAGAAGCACATAGGTTCAGCACAGACTTGAACAGCTCCTAGGAGATGTACAGAGGCATCCAGAGACATTGTAAAAAGAATGGAAAGATATATCCAGAGTAGGAGAAAGCATTCTTGCTCCAACTAAGTTCTCTAGTGGATAAAGGAAAAACATAATTCTTCTCTTCAACATGAAAGAAACCTATTTTATGGATAAAATGAACAAAAATAACAGATTATCAAGTAATTCAGAATACTTTTTACTAAAGCTGGAAAAATCTATTTTAGTGATAGTTTTTGAAACCTGACTAAGAAATGAATCCTTAGAGAAATTATGTCCCTCCAGTTTATGACATAACCTTACAGCCTTACTCTTCTCATAACATATAGTGATAAAATAGTGTATCTAAGCATCAATTTCCAATGTCAAACATTTCAAACTTCAATTCATTAGCTTAACTTAGTATATATATTATGCCTTTTATTGGTTCCTCAGGTAATATTAGAAATTCACTCAATTTTTCTGGGAATTTTATTTGGAAACATATAATGAATAGGGGAGAAATAACTTCTCTTGCTCATAGCCATGTGACCACATGCCCATTGCATAGCTAGCTGTGTTTTGGCTTCCCTGTGACATCAAAGAGCACAGGCTGTTGGAGTCACCTTCATCCAAATGAGCTACTAACCATCTCATAACTTAATCAATCTGACTCGTAAGCGGAGTATTCCAATTGCAAGCTAACTCCAGGCATCTTTTTTTTTCTCAAAAAACTCTCCTTTCCAGGATTCCTATATTATATTGTGTTAGCTTGTTTGGTTTTGGATGGAGAGATCATAGTAGGTTTCTTAGGAAAGCTTTTGTAATATTTACAATATGAATGTCACATGAAAAAATATAATTTATTATTAGAGGAAATATATAGGTATATTTCAGTGAAGATATTTATGGACCTCTAACTGTCCCAGAACTCTCAGTATAGACTAGGTTAGCCTTCAGTTTACAGATATTCACATGTATCTCCCCCCTCCCAGGTGCTTAGAGAACAGTTTTATAAAATGCATATTTGTGGTTAGAGTGTGATGCATTGTCAAGAAAGCTGTAAATAAGAGGAGAGGCATGAACCACTTCTGAATAAAACTTTTTAACTGAAAGCACAGATTTTATTCTCTTGTAGTAGAGACTCTGTTACTAGAATGGAGGAAAAACCACCCTGTTTCTATTCTGTGTTAACTAAGAACGTTTCTTGAGACAGAGAAGTGGAAAGTGGAAACTCAGATCACTGAAGGAGAATAGTAGTTTTAAATTATATTTCTTGTGTTATCACATATTAGAACATGAAATGATAGTTGTTCATCATTTAAGAAAATGTTTTTTATGTATTTTAAATTTTTGTCAGTCTTTGGTAAATAAAGGAAATATTTCAAAACCCCCTATATATTTGATGTTCATATGAAAATGTTAAACATGCACAAATTAAGCATGGTGGCTAACAACTTCAATCCTAGCAGTAGGCTGAGGGATCTAGATCTCCGTGAGTTTAAGGTTAGCCTGGTCTACAGGGTGGCTTCTAAGACAGTTGGAGCTACACAGATAAAACCCTGCCTTGAAAGAAAAAAAAAGATGTAGTATTACAAATGAGACTCAGAGCCAAATATTGAGGAAGGCTGAAATATCAGAGTAAGGAACACCACAGTCAATTCTCAACCAGCTATCTTGCAACAAAAGGATGCACCTTTTAAGTTATATTCTTAGTTATGATATGAAAGTTTATAACTTGTATTTTCTACTTTATTTTGTGAGAGGAAGCTTTTATGAACATACAGCCTGTGTAAATTTTGAAATATATAAAGTACAGATTATAGATTTGAATTTACTGAAGTGATTATAGTCACACTATCTAATCATCAACGTACCTAACTAAATAAAGAGGTCAGAAGCATATTGGAATTTTTTGTGTATAATCCCAACTGTCTGAAAATGGATTAAAATGAAGAGGTGATAAGATATTGATATCAGTGGAATATCCTTTCTAAATCAGATGTGTCTTTCTTGTTTCTTTAATCCACAATCTGTCTGATAAGCACACAAACTATCCACATTTTACAGATGAAATCCAGACAGGATAGAGCATTAGTACTAAGGCAAATATCTGAACTAGTGTCAATGTACTGTAGTCCATCAGAAGTACATAAAGGAGATGAGAAAACAGAACGAATTGGGAGTTAGGCTTCCAGCACCAGAGAGAGTTTGGAGAGAGCACAGGTCAGTTTTGCTATTTGAACAGTTGCTTAAGGAAAATTTATTCTGGAGGTTTTATCTGACAGAAGGGGTAGATGACGGAAAGCCATAGGCTTAGTGTTATCTATCCTGCATTACAGAGAGAACTGGAGACATGCAATATTGCCACCTCTACAATAGTGTTCATGGACATCCATTTTCTCCATCCTTAGAACTACTTAGTGTATTATTGAGACATTGTACTTTGTAGATCTGAATATTGAGGTGGGTATATCTAATTGCCTTAGACTGCCTCTGTAATGCTAATAGACATAAACACAACAGGTAGGTGTTTCTCACAAACAATTTTAGTAGTTCTTTGAAAACTTCACACAATATGTTTTCATGATATCTATCCCTTCTCCCAATTATTTTTAGGACAACTTCTTTTACTTTCCACACAACTTTGTGTGTTTTTTAAAAACAAACAAACAAACAAACAAAAAACCCAAACACACACACACACACACACACACACACACACCAAGAAGAGTTGTGAAGCTCAAATATTCTTGGATATGTGGACTTGCAAGGTAGACCTACCATGGGCTATACTACTAGAGAAAAGTGACCTCCCTTTCCCAGCAGCTAACAGTTGTAGTAGCTCCTCAACTAGGGTAAAATTTTATGCCTAATTCACTTCTCTGTATTGAAGTTTGGTCTACATTGGGTTTTGACAGGTTTTATGAAGAAGGAAGGATAAATAATCCCAAAGTATTCTTTTGGTTAAGGATTTCTTTGTTTATCCATGGCCATTTGTGACTCTGTATTCATTTTTGAAGTATGAATTTAAATTTTTCTATATGAAAAAGTACTGAAATATTCATTGGAATTACATTTGATATGGACATGATTTTTTCCAAGTGTAATTCTTTCAGTCTATGGGAATTGTATGTCTACCTCTCCCCATATTTTATTGATTTTCTCCATTTCTCTCTTGTCTTACATTTTTTAAATGTGGAAATGCTTTATTTCTTGGTTGCTTTTATTTTCAGGTATTTTAGCTTCTTTGTGGCTTTTGCGAATAGGATTATTTTTTTAATTTCCTTTTTTTGTCTATTTTACATTGGTAATCAGGAAAACTACTGATTTTTGTGTGGTGATGTAAACATCGTTATGAGCTCCAGGAATCTTTTTGACAAAAATTTGGGGTCTCCAATATATAGAAGTATGTCATTTGCAAAAGTAAACACTTTGATTCTGTTAGGACAGTTTTCAGCATGTATCTTTTTATTGAGGGATCTAGACAGTTAATATTCAAGATCATTATTGAATGTTGCATATTAATTCTTGCTATTTGATGATTTTGTCATATTTTTTAGATTTCCTTTGATTAGGTGTCTGTTTAGTCTACTTATAGCATTTTAAAAATTATTTTATTCAGTTTTTAATTTTGTATTTTATTTATATTTTTCTATATCCACTACTGCTCCCTCTGACTCATCTTCCAGTCCTCCCCCAGCCTCTCCCCTCCCCACCCTTCAGGTAAGTCAATTCAGTCTGGCATACTCATTTGAGATAGGATCTAGTTCCCCCACACACAAGTATCAAGGCTTAGAATGATGTTTTCCCACTATCATGGGCTTCAATAAGCCAGTTTGTGGACTAGGGATAGACTCTGGTCTGACTGCAAGATGCTCCAGAAACTGCTCATGGCTTTCAACTGTCATCTACATTCAGAAGGTCCAGATCCTTCCTATGAAGGTTCATCAGCTGTTATTTCAGTCTGTGAGCTCCTAACATCACTAGACTGTTTACTTCATGGGTTTCCCCATCATGATCCTGACCAGATCATTTCATTCATGCACTATCTCCTCCCTGATTGCAGCAGGTTCAGTAGCTATGGATCTCTGCATCTGCCTCCATCACCTGATGGATAAAGGTTCTTTAATGTCAATTAGATTGGCCATTCATATTATAATAAAGAAAGGGCAGTTTAGGCACTCTTTCCACTATTGCTTGGAGTCTGACTAGGTTCATCCTCAGGATTCTTGAGTGTTCCCTAGTACCAGATTTTTCTCGAACCCTAAAATGTCTCCCTCTATCAGGATATCCACTTGTTTGCTTCTCCCACCCCACCGCCTCTACCATCCCATTTATTCATGTTTTCATTCATGTTCTCTTCTCACCTCCTTTTGCCTGCCCCCTGCAATTTTGTGATCTTCTCTATTTCCCCTTTCCCAGGGGAATCTTTGGATGCCTCTCTTAGATGTCTACAATTACCTAGCTGCTGGGGTGTATGTGTGTAGATTATAACCTGTTTATTCTTTGTTTTATGTCTAAAATCCACGTGTAAGTGAGTACATATCACATCTGACTTTCTGGATTCGTATTAGCTCACTCAGAACAATACTTTCCATACCTATCCATTTTCCTGAAAATTTCAGGATGTCATTTTTTTAACAGCTGAGTAATACTCCACTGTGTAAATGTACCACAATATTTTAATCAATTCTCAGTTGAGGGACATCTAGGTTGTTTTCAGGTTCTGGCTATTCTGAATAATGCTGCTATGAACGTAGTTGAGCTAACACTCTTGGGGTAAGAATATATACCCAATAGTGGTATTTCTGAATCATTGGATAGATTGATTCCTAGATTTTTGAGGAATCAACATACTGATTTTTAAAGTGGCTGCACAAACAGATATTTGAAAAGGAGGTAAAAAATATACAATGGAAAAAAAAGCATCTTCAGCTAATAGTACTGGCACAAATGAATGATGGTATGCAGAAAAAATGCAAATCTACCACCCTGTACAAAACTTAAATACAAGTGAATTGAAAACCTCAACATAAACCCAGTTATAGTGAACCTTATAGAAAAAAAAGGGAAATACCCTTGAACGCATTGGCATGGAGACCACTTTCTCAATATAACACCAGTAGCACAGACATGAAGTACTATTCAAAAATGGGACCTCTTGAAACTGAGAAGTTTTTGTAAGTCAAAGAACATTGTCAGTATGATAAAACAACAGCAAACAGAATGGAGAAAGATCTTCACTGACCCTGCATTGGACTGAGGACTGATATCTAAAATATATAGAAAACTCAAAAAACTAGATGTCAAAAAACCCAAAGAACCCAACTGGAAAATGGGGTACAGAGCTAAATAGCAAATTCTCAACAGAAGAATTTCAAATGCCTGAATGACACTTTAAAAATTGTTTAAAAAAAATTGCTCAACATCTTTATCCATCAGAGAAATGCAAATCAAAACAAATGTGTGATACCATCTTGTCAGAATGGCTAAAATCAAAAACACAGATGACAACCTATGCTGGAGAGAATGTAGAACATTTATTTTCATATCCTGTGTAGAGATACCTGGAGGCCATAAGTTCTTTTAGTTTATTTTCTTTATGGAAAATTTTGATCTTTTTCCTCCCTTTTAGTAGATAGATTTGCTGAGCATAATGGTCTGGGCTGGCAGTTGTGGACTTTTAGAGCTTAGAATTCATCTTTTTTAGTCCATTCTGGTTTTGAATGTTTTTCTTAAGTCATCATATTCAATCCTGATGGGCCTATCTTCACTAGTAATTTTGCTTTTGTCTCTTACAACTTTCATTATCTGTTCTTTGATCTGTATTTATATGTTCTTAGGGGTTTCTTTCACCATATTATTTGGTGTTCTATAGCTTTCTTTTATATATCTACTCATCTTTTTCTCTAGGCTTGGGCAATTTTCCTTTATTTAGCTAAAAATACAAAACAAAACTATCATAGGGAAGAATAAAAGTATTTTATTTTTAAGATACTTTGTAGCCATAATATGTTTTTAGTCAACATTAATTAATTTTATTACATATAGTCAATATTTAGAGGTAAAATTAAAAGTCAGTTCCAATAGGGGAATTTTTCTATGTTTTTTCCTTGTCACATATGTCTGTATTTCTATTTTATTATATTATACTTTGCCTTAAGGCACCTAATTTTATTCAAACATTAATATTAAATAATGTTTAGTAATTTAAAGTTTTTTGTTCTTAGTACAGAAATATAGACTAATTTGTAGTCAGTGCATTATTTTATTTTAGATGAATGCATTTAGGATTGTAAAGGATCTGTGTGCTAACTCAACAAATTTTGAAATTGAGATCTTCAATTAAAAAAATGTTCCTAATAAATTAGCTTGTGGCCAAGCCTGTGCTGCACTTTCTTGATTGATGCATGGTGTGAAAGGATGCAGCCCAATATAGGCTGTGACATCCTTTGTTAGTTATAGCCCAAGCACAGCTAGAGGCAGAAGTGAGTAAACATCAGTCCTCCAGGGCCTCTGCATTATTTGCTACCTCCAGGTCCTGCCTTGTTGAATTCATGGCCTGACTTCCCTCAGTTGATGGACTGTTACCTAGAATCATGAGTTGAAATAAATTTTTCTTTCCCATATTTACTTTAGGTCATGGTGTTTTATCAGGAACACAGAAACTCAAATAAGGCATGCCGATTTCTTCTCTCTCTCTCTCTCTCTCATATATGATAAACAGGTGATAACAATCGAAGCTTTCTATAAAAGGCTATTGCAAAGCATGCATGCCATTAAAAGATATATGACTAAAATTTGAAGTTTATCAATCAAAAAAACTATCAAAATAGGTTTGATGTAGACTTAGGTTATTTTATGTTATCCTAGATGTTTATAGTCATAAAAAAATTAGAAAAGCAAAGAAATAAAAAGAAACTTTTTCCTCTTAGAATACTTTAATATAGGAAATCTCAAGTATATTTTTGATAGGGGAGGAAACAACCAAATTTTTGTTAAAGGCTACCTGAAAAAATATGGTTTCCCAAGACTATAATTTTGTTTCATAATTCTGTGACCTTTTTTTCTGGACGAAATAGCTAAATTGCCTTTGTTATTGCCCCAGCCTGAAGGGTCTTCAGCGTGGACCTAAATCTAGGAATGAAATAAATGGAAGGCAGGGACACAAAGAACAGAAGGACAAGAAAAATCTCTCTGTTTAAGTCCTCCTCTGCTTTATTGTTACAGTCAATATTTATACAGAATCTCTGCCATGCAGGTAGCTGGAAGGAAAGGGGGTGAAATATACAAAAGAATGTGGCAAGCCTGTGAGAGAGTAACAGACAGGGTAGAATTAGTATGGAAATCTATCTGTTATAGGTTGAGGGTCTGGAGGATGTCATCTGCTGAGCTGAGAGAATAGGGGAACTACCTAAAACAACAAGGATGTAGCTTCTGGTAAATGGCTATCTGTAGGACCTAATTTATAAAATATGGCTAAATTGACTTTGGCTCCCAACATGTTATTACTCCTTATATGCATGCATGTAGCCTCAGGTACTCTGAGAATGTGAAATGCTTATTGTCTATAGAACATACAAACATCAGTGTTTTGCATGCCACTTTATCCAACAAGCACAGTAGGCAGCTATGTGTGGCAGATGGTGATGAATCACTAATGGAGCCCCTTAGGTCTAATTGCAAAACTTTCACAGATACATATAAAGCATCAATTATGCCACACAAATGTGTTCATCTTAATTGTTTTTCTCAGGAATGCTAATGTAATAAAAGCACATTATAAGGCAAGCTTGCCTTGAATCTAAAACAACATCTACTATGCTGAATAAACATATACTTTGCTTGTTTAGAATGCTACTGCAGCAACATTCAGTATATTCTTGAGTTTTTCTACCAAATTTTAAGAATTTTTATTAGTTGTACTTTTTCCTGATTATTAATTTTATTTTGTTATGACCCCCCAGACCATTATTTTTATTTTTAACACATCAAACACATTGAAGACTAAATAAGTGAAGAACATTTTTTAAATTCTTTGATAAATAAAAGACTGATTCTTTCGCTCTGAATGGATTTTAACTGTTGATAGCTCCTTATCTGTGGATAGAACCTGGTGTAATTTCCCTCATCTACATTGGCATGTAATCTAGTGTTGTCTTTTTGAAGGTCTTATTCAGACCTTATTGTTGAAAGCTAATGGGTACAGATTCTGTGTCAAATATGGATGAGACTACCAAATCCCTGTCAAGTATTGAAGATGCTATGTCCTGGTTCTCTGACTATTCAGATTTTCTGCCCCTTCTTTGGTAATGTTCCATAATATGCTTAATGTACTCAGCAGGGGAATATGTATATATATAATGTAAAGTTATATTACATATATATGTACATAGATACATATGTGTGTGTGTATGTGTGCCTGTGTTTTATATCATAAAGGAAAAAATATGAATTTGAATAGTGGAAAAACATAAAGTAGAAGTTAAAGGTGACAAAAGAAGGCTGAAAATGTTATAAATATAATATTTGAGAATAAAATTTCAGCAATATATAAATATTAAATTAAAAATTTCTGAACTTGGCATACTTACTTAAACCATTATTAGTTTTACCATTGCTTTCTATGATGGTATCAAGACCTTTTACAAAGCCTCTGGAATCTGATCCCTGAACACTTCAATGAATTTTCTAAGTTCTACTCTATTTTTATTGTCTTTCCATCAAATCTCCAGTTATCCTGTGTCCCTTTTTGGATCAGAAGTGTAGTCTACACCATGGTTTAAACAACATCTTTCATCAACCAATAATCTTAAGTCAATAGTTCCTGGTGTGTGTAGCATATTTCCAGCTTTCTAAAGATGCTCAGTATTATTTTCTAAAACTTTGAACATGCTAAATTTTATAGCAGTTGAGATTGGGGAAGGAATTAAAGATACTCGCCAGATGACTTTAGGTAGCAAAAATAACAAATTTTCATCTAGCTAGGTGAGCTGGTGAATCAGAAGATGTCTTACCACAGAGGAGGAAATGGAAATCTGATATTGAAGGCTCTTCAGTAGTCATAAGATTGATTTACAGACTTATAGATTACAGTCTATAAGGTTGTGTATCAAGATATATAGTTAATCTCTATTAATATGCAAAAAAATAAAAATATAATTTTTTGCCCAGCCCTCAAAAAGCAGCCTCCTAATCTCTAAATTTTAGCTCAGCCATAGCTGTGTGAGACATTCGACCCAGACAACTGCACAGTGATAAATTTTATTTCTTAATTCATCAAATTTATGCACTTTGATACATCAGTAAAAAATTAATACAACTTAAAACCAAAATAATTTTTTTCATAGACTTTTCCAACCTATTTTTATATTTTCAACAATGAATTTTGGCAGCCTACCTGTAGGCCATAAGCATTTTGTTCTTGCCTCCTGCTTTGTTTCAGTGAATGGCAGAAAACTCATCACTTATTTGCAGAACACACAGGAAAATATTTATTTTAGTTTCTATATTCTTCTTAAATTATATTACATAAAATTTGTCTAGTGTATTTCACTGATGTAATTACCTACTCTTCTCTGTTATATTGAAATCGAATGAAATAAAATTCAGGGAATAATTTTGAAACCTTAAAGAGTAATGTAATTTACAGCTCACCTGAAAGCCTTAGAACAATTAGAAGCAAACTCATCTAGAAGGAGTAGATGGCAGAAAATAATCAAACTTAGAGCTGAATCAATACAATTGAAACAAAAAAAGAACAATACAAAGAATCAATGAATCTCAGAGTTGATTCTTTGAGAAAGTCAACAAGATAGATAAGCCCTTAGCCAAACTAATCAAAAAGCAGAGAGAGAGAGTGTTCAAATGAACAAAATCAGAAATGAGATGGGAGACATAACAATGGAAATGGACACCTAGAAAATCCAGAGAATTATCAGATCATACTTTGAAAATCTGTATTCCACAAAAATGGAAAACCTAGAGGAAATGGACAGATTTTTGGACAGGTACCATCTACCAAAATTAAATGAGGATCAGATTAATTACCTAAACAGGTCTATAACCCTTAAGGAAATTGAAGCTATCATTAAAAGCCATCCAAAAAATAAAAGCCCTGGTCCAGATGGTTTCACTGCCGAATTCTACCAGACTTTCAAAGAAGAATTACTACCATTACTCCTCAAATCATTTCACACAGTAGAAACTGAAGGAATATTGCCAAATTCCTTTTATGAGGCCACAATTACACTAATACCCAAGCCACTCAAAGACACAACAAAGGAGAGCTACAGACCAATTTCTCTCATAAATATTGATGCTAAAACTCTCAACAAAATTTTAGCAAACTGTATACAATATTATACAAAAATTATCATCCACCACAACCAAGTAGGCTTCATCCCAGAAATGCAGGTCTGGTTTAACATACAAAAAACCATAAACATTATCCATCATATAAACAATCTAAAGGAACAAAATCACGTGATCATATCCTTAGATGCTGAAAAAGCCTTTGGCAAAATCCAACACTCTTTTATGATAAAAAGCCCTAGAGAGATCAGGAATACAGTGAGAATACATAAATATAATAAAGGCAATTTACAAAAAGCCGACAGCCAGCATCAAACTTAATGGAGGAAAACTAAAGCAATCACACTAAAATCAGGGACTAGACAAGGATGTCCTTTCTCCCCTTATCTATTCCACTAAAAATAGAAGAGCTGAAAAAGAAATAAGGGAAACATTACCCTTCATAATAGCTGCAAATACTAGTTTTGTTAAATTGAAACTTAGAACTATGTTGCAAGGACATGCATAGTTGATGTGAGGGTCTTTGAGCTGAAAGAAGATGCCATGTGTTGTAGGACCCAGACCTCTAAGCAGGACTGATGATGCTGGCCTGGTATTGACCAGAAAAGGATCATGATGAATTCAGTTCTATGGAATTCCAGAACTCCAAAACAGTCAAGTGCAGTCATTGGGACAAAGTACTATTGTTGGGCTGAAGAAGAAAACTAAGGAGCACCTGATGGATACTGAAAAAAGAAATTCTGCTCAGTCCTTCTTGGCAATGCCTAATGGCAGTCGAGTGTTAAAATCAAGTGGTGATGTGTAGAAAACCAGTCCCAATATCCCAAGGCCAAACTAAGAGTAGATAAGCAGGTAGCTAATTCCAGGTATAAGTGAGTCTAAGATGGAGTGAAATAATATTTCTTTTATAGGTCAGTAATGTAGTTGTTATGGTTGTATTTTAAGAGTCAAAGACATACTTTGCTAATATGTATGCACACAGGGGTGGGGAGGGGTAAGGCGAGAGGAAGAAACAGAGCAAGCGAGAGAGGAGAGAGAGAGAGAGAGAGAGAGAGAGAGAGAGAGAGAGAGAGAGAGAACTGTTTCTTCAGAATCATGAGGCACTGTGGCCAATGATGAGGGCTCTTCATTTATATGTCTTTAGAAGATGTGTTTTAGAGCTTGTTTTATCATACAATGAGTGGATTGACATTAGCAAACATCATTTTCTAGAGACTCTCAGCTTCATTAGTCAGTAATTTTTCTGTTTATCCTTTAATCTTTTAAGTTACATAGCACTTTTTTGGTGGAAAGAAATAAATATAAGGGTTATTGTCTTTTAAGATTGTCTAGAATATTTATTGTTGCTGGACCACATGTTCCTATAAAATATATTATTCTTTATTCCACTCTGGGCAAATGTTCTTATTTTATTAGCCTATTATCCTCTTGAGAGTCTAGGTCTTAATGTAAATTATTTTAGCTCTTAGCAATAATTCAGATGTAGCATTAATTATATCATTGATTATGTGATTAATGGTCATTCCATAATAAATATTTTTCTGACAGAATCAATGAACCTCTTAATTTTTGAGATAAATCTGAGTTTTACATGTTAGAATGTTTAAAATTTACATTCCATTTTTTCCATTCTTATCTTGCTGTAATTTCTCTTTCATTTAAGGCAATTTGGAGAGCGGAGGCTGGTAGATAGTTCTGTTGGTAAAGTGCTTGTCATTCATATAAGGATGTAAGCTCAATATCCAGCATCCATATAATGAGCAAGGATAGTAGCCTATGCTTACACTCCCAGTTCTGAGAATTTGGGGACAGGAGGATTTCTGGATCTTACTAGGAAGGCATTTTAACACTGATTACTAAGCCCCAGACAGCACTGAGACACCTTATTCCTGACATTAAAGTTATCGATTCTTGGAAACAGCACCTGGGGCAAACTTTACCCTCAGTACCCACACACATACACACAACAGTTTTGGAACATTTACTGGAGTAGTTTTAGGTTATTTCATTTCTCTTTAGTATGGACCCAATAAAAACATTCTCTTCAGAATGGAGTCTGTAGTAAGGGTAAGGTCGGGCTAAGGTTGTAGTGCCCTTTCACCTATTTCTAGTTACAGAGAATGACATTACTGACTATCATTTTCCTATATTTAACCTATTCTTCTTTCCTGAATCTTCATTTACCTTTTTTTTTAATTGTTTCTGTCTCCAAATATAAGAACTCATCAATCTCATCCTTTACCACCTCTGGTGACATTCATCAGAAGTACCTAAAATTTGAGCTTGGATTCCCTGATCTCCATTCTCTGTTCGTAAGTAGTTTGATGTCAAATGAGGTAAAATTCTGACCCAGTAGGATGGATGTGTCAAAGGCCACACTGGGAGTTTAAATATCCTGTATTTATAGTCTTTGAATACCTATCTGTTAAATACCTTGGAGTAACTATAACCAAAGAAGTAACCTATCTCAGACTTACACTGACTTCCATACTTAAAATTATAGTTCAAAATTTCTATACTGTTTTGTTAATAGATATTTAAAGCTCCTTGTTGAAATCAGTTTAATTTTCTGTCTGTCCTATTGGAATTACAAAGCTCTAACTCTATACATGAAAAGTCTTCTCAGTGGAGAAGAGAAATTAGAACTAGCAAAGACATTTCATTAACAATGTCAATAACTGTAGGGATAAATTCTTTTGCTGACTTCAAAACCAGTTTCAAACAAACATCATGGACTAATATTTGACTACAGGTGAATATTTAAAGTTATCTGAAGATGTGCAGTATAAAAATATTCTTGGTTTTGATTAGAACAGAAATCAACTATCTCTCTATTGACTCGTGTCTTTTCAGCCCTGCACTGAATGGCTGCCACTGATATCAAGGACAGGAAGAGCATTCTTGATGTGGGAATAACTAGAGACAGAGCAGCTGTGGTCCTTCTCATAGGTAAACAAGCTGTAGTACCACAGCCTGCAACCATCTATCCTATTCTAAGTCTGTGTGAAATGCAACTGGTAAATGTAAATGGGGTGAGGACATCAGTGAGGACATCTGATTCAAATTGCTTTGAAGTTCACAATCCAGAAAAGCAGAATTCTTGGAAGTAAGACATCCAAGCTCACTATCTGAGTATGTTTTAACCCATACCGAACATAAGAGTAAACAGAAAAAGAGGCTGGTCATGAAGTCAGATGTTTGCAGGGAAGGCAGTGTTACTATTTGTTTGTTTGTTTTAGGATAGGGTCTTCTGCAGCTTGCTTCAAACTCATGATATTTTTGCCTGAACCTCCCCAGATTAGCAGTTAAACATAAGCATAGTAGCTGATATTATAACACTTCTTGCAATGGAAAAAGTAAGTACAAATAACCTGGGCATGGGGGCACTTACCTGTGTGCTATCTGTCAAATAATTATTCTTTTCAGTTTTATGATTTCTGTATTTTAAATCAAATGGTTGTTAATATGAAATAGTCTATATAAATATTATATACCTAGCTGAGAGATTATACTCATTTTAGAAATAAAAACTTTCCCCCAAAATGTCACTTTTCTTTTATTTGGAACAGAATCACTGGAAGACAAAGAAAGTATTTGAAATACAGTTTGGTTCTTTTTTCAAGTCTGACCATGTAGAACACAATAAAATGTAGAGTTAAATACATGATTATAAGCACTGACGTACAGATCATTTCCTTCAACTAACTAATCAGTCTGCCTTAGGTTTATATCCTAACTCTAACACTAACTTTAAACTTTACATTGATTTCATCTACATTAATTGCAAAGTTTCCTTGCTATGCGCCAAGCCTATTCCTGCATCAAAAACTTCTGGATTACTTACTAATATGTACTTTTCTGATAATAAATCTATCCCATCTCTAAGTAAAGACTACACTTACTAGAGCTTAGCTATCTGTGTGAATTTCTTTTACAAGACAATTTTGTTTAATATGTACATGTAATATTTAAAGCACCAAGACCCAAGAATTTTTTTTTTGAAGATAGCATTTTATTAAAGGATGGACATTGTTTCTTTGTTTTTCAAGATAGAATTTCTCTGCTTAATAGCTCTGGCTGTCCTGGAATTTACTTTGTAGACCAGGCTGTCCTTGGACTCACAGAGATTCACTTGCCACTGCCTCTCAAGTGCTGGGATTACAGATATACACCATTATCACTCAGCAGATACAGGATGTTTTTGAATTGATAACAATTTATTTGAAGCTGATCATGAGACCATAGTTTGGTTTATTAAATATCTGACAAGTTGTGAGAAGCCAGCTCACTTTTATTTTTATAACTATTATTTCCCAGTTTTCCATTCCTCAAAGCAGGAAGAGAAGAGGAAAGCAGATGGGGAAGCCTTGGAAAAGGAGGGCAGATAAAATAAAATGTCTGGGTGAAATAGCACAATAGCTGTAACTTTATTTTAAGTAAAATAATACTGATAGGATCATTATTAATGTGAGATTTCAGATCTTTGTCTTTTATTGTAGTCATTAAGTATTACTGTTCCAGATTCCTCATCTAACCTCTCTGGGTCTTTAGGTTTTTCCTGTTTAAGAATAATTCTGAACACAATGATCTCCATTCAATCAGAATATTTTTCATATTCTATTTGTCTTCCTAATCAACATTTTTTTTTTGTAAAAAGAAAACACATGGAACGTATTAGATAATCAAAGGAAGACGGCCATCTATAAGGACACATGCCAACACACTGTTAAATTACAAATCTGGATACAGTGGATTACTCCCATTATTTAAAAATGTGGATGCTGAACTAAGACATCTTGGGACCTTGGGACCTCCTGCCCTTGCTGGGGAGGAGATAAGGACATGGGGAGAAGATAGAGTGACTGGGAGGGGAGGGAGGTGAAAGGCAGTTTGAACAAGAGGATACATGGATAAAAAATAAGACTTTATTCATAACAAAAAAGAAATATATGTATATGCTTGAGAGAGAAGCCTATTAGACACCTCCCTAATGAGGTGATCAGAGCAAACATGGTCCACAATTAAATGATTCAAAACTTGTGGACCTGGACCTGAGAAGACACAGGAGGGCAGTTTGACACTGCTTTCATATAGTATGAATTTAAATGTGAGTCAACAAATAACAAACAAAATAGAGTAACAGTCTACAAAATCACTGGCCTGTAATTTTTAAAGTACAGGAATTCATAATGGCACAGAATGACTAAGACATTTTTTTTTTTTTTGGCTGTGAAGAATACTAAGTGCCATACATGATATGTATTAATTTTCTGTAAAGAATATATCGACAAACCTGATAAGATATTAAGGTGTCTAATGATTAGGTGGAAGCAATTTCTGGTTTGTGTAAATTTTATCCTAAACTAAATTATTTTGTGGTGGCAGGGTATCATGACACTATCTTATTTTCAGATACTATAGAGAATGGTATCATGGTGCTGGGTTTTCTATTTTTCTGCTTGTGGTTATTTTAAAATAAAAAGAAATATATTAAAAATATAAACTAACATGAAGTTTTATGATCAAACCTTAGTCCAAATAATTATGATAAACTGGTCTGTCTCACACTTTTATTTATTGATGTTTACTTCTGTCAAAATAATTATTCAACTACTGTCATTCATTGTGTCTGGCTTAAGTCTGTTTCATCTGAATAGCATGTCTTGACAAAGCAATTACTCATAGAATGCAGATATTTTTGCATTAGTCAATAAAGAAAACCATTATAAACAGTATTTACCTGTGTTAGAAAATAAGAAAAAAGGAGTGATGAAATTATGACTTCTAAAGACCATCTGTGATGTACATGCTCTAACACCATTTCGAGAGCTGTGATTCAAGATATCCTTTAGCTCAGAAAAAAGTAAATAAAATTTTGGTGAAATATTAGTGAAGAAAGATGATTTCAGAGAAGACTTTCTTAATTATTGGACATATTTGCATTGATATAGCTAATATAGAAAATTTTAATGGAAAAATCTAAGCTTTGAAATAAAAATAAAATAAAATTTTACCTATATTAAATATTTAATAATTTAAAATCACACTGTTTCAATCTCTTTAATAATGATGAAAATTGCTGTGGTTTATACTTGAGATAGCCAGAGGTAAGGAATAAAAATCTTCTCAACTTGACAAATAGTGATAGAAAAGGAAAAAAAAATGATTTTCTACCTTTACCTCACTCATTCAGTCCACTACAAAGAACTGAGTACAGTCAATAAATAACTTACCAGTTGAAACTTATCCCTGTGGTAGACATTCTTGAATCCTTTATTTTAGACTCCTATACTGAACACAGAAAAATACATTTCTCTTGTTCAGTTATTTCATGTTAATAAAAATTGAGATGCTCTTTTGAATTCATTTAATATTTGTCAAATCAGAGATTTGGACCCTCAAATTGTTAATGAGACAGAAACAGAAATCATAATCTCATCATGATGAGGTAAGTTCATGAATTATATTCTTTTTTAATTAATTACATTTTTCCTTTGTTTACATTCTTATCACAATTTCCTATCTCTCCTCTATTCCTGTTCCCCTCACACCTTCCCACTTCCCACTACCATCCACTCATTCTCTATTTTTGTTCAGAAATGTATCCCTATGGTGATATATTATATATTTAATAGAATAAACTTGGAATAGCAGAGGAGAGAGCCATCTCTCCAGCCTTTGTAATTTTTTTGACAGGGTTTTCTGTGTAACAGTACTGGCTGTCCTGGAACTTGCTTTGTTGTCCAGGCTGGCCTCGAACTCACAGAGATCATCCTGCCTCTGCCTCCCAAGTGCTGAGACTAATGATGTGCACCGCTTCTTCCTGGCTCCTTGTTGCTTCTACAGAGTAACTCTGTCTTCCTATGCCTATTTTAAATACCTTCTTCACCAAGTTGTTTCACTTCCTGTTTCAACTCTGCATCATATTCAAGAGTTAGAATTAAAAATATGAGCTACTACTATTTGGTAGCCTTAATCTCATAGAAGCACAAAAAGATCTCTGTCTCTGGAGTTATGGGATTAAAGCCATAGTCCACTATTCTGGTCTTTTCCTATGCTGGAATTAAAGGTGTGACCCTTCTGTATTTACTGTGAGTGGATCTGTTCTCTGATGTTCCAGACTTGTTTTATTAAACATACCACCACATCTCCCATGCATGCCTACAAAATTTCATGTCAAGTTGAGGTAGGACTAAGCTCTTCTCCTTTATTAAGGCAGGTCTGGCAACTCAGTTTGAGAAGTAGATTTCCAAAAGCCATCTCAAGCATTGAGGTCAGGCCTTGATACCATTGCTAGGAGTCCTATAATTAGACACCAAGGTACATAACTGTAGAGGGCCTAGACTCTCTAGCTGTCTGTCCAGACTTGATGAGCTCCTATGAGCAAAGGCTAGTTGTTTTTGGGTTCCCTCATGGTGATCTTGACCCTTCACCTCTGGTTCATAAAAAAATCAGCTCTCCTCTCTTCAACATGAATCCTGGAGCTCTGCCTATAAACATACAGAAAGCCTATAGAACATCAAGTAGACTAGACCCAAAAAAGTCTGCTTACCATATAATAATCAAGCCACTAAATCTACAGAACACAGAAAAAATATTAAGAGCTGCAAAGGAAAAAGGCCAAATCATGTATAAAGGCAGACCCATCAGAATAACACTCAACTATTCAGTGGAAACAATGAAAGCAAAAAATTCCTGGTCAGACATTATACAGACACTAAAAGTACATGGATGCCAACCTAGACGTACCTGGCAAAACTACCAATCAACATAGATGCAGCAAATAAGATATATCATGACACAACCAGATTTAAACAATATGTAACCATAAATCTGGCTCTACAAAAAGCTCTAAAGGGAAATATCTAACCTAAGGAACACACAAATATCCATGTAATCACAAACATTTGATAAGCCCACAGAAGAATCTTCCGCCCCAAAAGAAATCCAAGCTACTACCAAAAATGACAGGAAATATCAATCATTGGTCATTAATACCCCTTAATATCAATGGACTCAATTCACCAATGAAAAGACACACCCTACCACAATGGATACAAAAACAGAAACCATCTTTCTGCTACATACAAGAAACAAGCCTCAGCTTTAAAGACAGACAGGCTCAAAGTAATGAGTTGGGAAAAAATTTCCAATCAAATGGCCCTAAGAAACAAGCTAGTGTAGCCATTCTAATATCTAACAAAATAGACTTTAAACTAAAATCCATAAAAAGAGATTAGGATGAATACTGCTTATTCATCTCAGGAAAAATTCACCAAGACAAAATTTCAATCCTGAATATCTATGCTGCTAACACAATAGCACTTACATATGTAAAAGGAATGCTACTAAAGATTAAACCTCATATCAAACCTCACACACTAATAGTGGGAGACTTCAATACCCCACTTACACTCTTAGATAGGTCAACTAGAAAGAAACTCAATAGAGAAATAAGGGACCTAGCAGAAGTTATGACCCTAATGGACTTAGTAGATATATATCAAACCCTCCACCCAAACAAAAAAGAAAATACATATTTCTCAGTACCCCATGGAACTTTCTCTAAAATTGACCACATACTAAGTCATAAAGCAAATATCAACAGATAAAAAAAATTGGGTATAACTCCTTGTACCATATCACCATGGTCTAAAGCTAGAGTGCAGCAACAGTGAAAACCACAGAAAGTCTACTAACTTATAGAATATAAACATCACTCAACTGAACCACTCTCTGGGTCAATGAAGAAATTAACAAAGAAATCAAAGACTTCTTAGAATAATGAAAATGAATCCACAACATACCCAAACTTATAGCATACAATGAAAGCAGTCTTAAGAGGAAAATTCATAGCACTAGATGCCTACATGAAAAGACTAGAGAAATCCCACACAAGAGAACTATCAGTACAATAACTAAACTAAAAGCCCTAGAACAATTAGAACTAAACTCATGTAGAAGGAGCAGACAGCAGTAAATAATCAAACTTATAGTTGAAATCAACTCAATTGAAACAAAAAGAAAAATACAAAGAATCAATGAACCAAAGAATTTGTTTTTTTGAAAAAAAATCAACATAAATGAACCCTTATACAAACTAACAAAAAAGCAGAGAGGAGTATCCAAATTAACAAAATCAGAAATGAAAAGGGGGACATAACTGCAGACCCCCAGGAAATCCAGAGATCTATTAGGTCATAGTTTGAAAATCTATACTCCACAAAAATGGAAAACCTAGAGGAAATGGACAGCTTTCTGGACAAGTACCAATTACCAAAATTAAATCGAGTTCAGATTAAAGACCTAAACAGTCCTATAACACCAAAAGAAATTGAAGATCTCATTAAAAGATTCCAAAAATAAAACAAACAAACAAACAAACAAAAAAAAAAAACCCAGGCACAGATGGTTTCAGCGCAGAGTTCTGACTTCTACAAGACATTCAAAGAAGAGCTAATACCCATACTCCTCAAACTGTTCCATACAGGGTCACTACCAGGGTTCTGACCTTAGACTCTTTCTAGCAGACAGGTCCTTGGCTTATCTGGGAGGGGCCTTCCTCAGCAACCCCTAACAGAAGGACCTCCCATGGTCGGGCTCCACCTCCAAGGTGAACAGGATCATCAGAGAGAGACTGATTCATTTGAAACTCAAACCCGTGCCCAGAGTAGAATCTGAGGCAGGACCTAGGTTTTAGCTGTGAAGGGCCTCCCCCAGCGACCCCTAACTGAAGGGATCTCACATTGCTGGACCCCACCTCCAGGGTGAGCTGTATCATCATAGACAATTAGGCACCTTTGAAACACAGACCTGTGTCCAGAACAGAGTCAGAGATCAAGCAGACCCCTTGCTCAGAGCAGACCGGAGATACACAAGCCCTGTAGCCATAACTGACTAGGAGCTGACTAAGTGTGAACCACTGGTGACTAATTCTGTCAAATTTACTGTCAATTATCAATCAGAACACAAGACAAGTAGATTTCAATTTTTTGCCTTTTACTAATTTCTTGCCTTCTTTTGGATGCTTCTGTCTGACTAGGCCAAAAGAGGACCCTAAGCTATCTCATATATTCCTCTCTATCATCTTCTCCTATGAACCTAATGTAGTGTCACATTGCACAAATGAAAAGCTTAATAGTTCATGGATTGAGCCCTCTTTTTTCTTTCTTAACAAGTACAACATTCAAATGATAAAGGTCTGTTCCAAAAACTCTCATATTAAATTAATATCTCCTCTTATCCTTTCATGGTCAGTATCTCCCTAAATATATCCACACTTTCTTAGAGGGAAGCCACACCACATATTCACTAAATGCACATTTAGTGTTTGGAAAGAAGTATTACCATTTTCATGTTTCTTCTACAAATGGAAGTTTTAAATAGAATTCTTGGCATGATAATTCTGAAACAGATCTGACCACATCAGCAGAAAATAATTGTAGATCCACTGAAAAATATTTTGGGCAGTCTGGAAGTCTGAAGTTGCTGAGATGACAGGTAATGGAGAATGTGATCCAGAGAAAATGACCTTGGAGTTGCTCTTACTATCACCACTCAAAAAATTGTTATATAATAGAAAACAATTAAGATATATTTTTGTGTTACATCTATACAATGGAGTACTACTCAGCAGTAAGAAAAAAATGATATCCTAAAATTTGCAGGCAAATGGATGGATTTGGAGAATATCCTCCTGAGTGAGGTATCTCAAACTCAGAAAGATAAGCAGGGGATGTACACACTCATTAATGGACTCTAAACAAACAAACAAAAAGCAAAAAGCAAAGCATGTCCAAGCTGCAAACCACAACCACTGAACAGTTTGGGATCGGAAACACCTTGGACTAACACCTTGGATTCCACTCCCCCTAGAGGAACATCTGACTCAGTCTCGATATTGTGGGGAGAAAACTGGATCTACTAGGAGTGGAGGCTGAACTGAGCAATATCGGGACATTGGGTCAATGGGACATGGGGATCTTGGGACCTCTTGCCCATGCTGGGGAGGAGATGGGGAGTTGTGGAGAAGAGAGAATGACCTGAGTGAGTGGGAGGGGGAAGGGACCTTTAATAAGGATATACACAGACAGAAAATATGACTTTTTTCATAATAAAAAAATAAAGAGAAGAAAACTAATATATTTATATATATATTTGACAATTAAAAAGCATTAATAATAGTTATTTTTTGTACAAAAGAAACCTTGAACTTAATCCTGACTATAATTATGTCTATCTTCTAAAGATTCAATATTTTGTACATGGATGTATATGTTGAAAGAGTATAGATGTATAAAATAATGAATATCTGCAGAGGCCAGAAAAGGACATTAAATTTCATGGGATCAGATTTATAGGCAGTTATAAGCCATGTATGTACTGAGAACCTAACACATGTTTTTAAAGATCAGTAAATATTCAAAATTTGAGTCATCTTCTGACTCACAAAAATTTTATATATCACTGCAATACTCTTTCCACACAAACCCTTGTTTATTACATCCTACTTTAGGTCTGTTTCTAGCATTCTACAATTTTTTTTTTAATTTATATAGAAGGTTTTTTTTTTTAATTTTACATACCAACCATATTTCACCTTCCCATCCCTCCTCCTACTCGCCCCCAGATTCTCCCCATGCTACCCCTCATCCACTTCTCAGAGAGGATAAGGACTTCCAGAGGGAGTCAATATAGTCTGTATTTCAAGTTGAGGCAGGACTAAATTCATCCACCATATAAAGGCTGAGCAATGTATCTCTCTATAGGGAATGGGCTCCAAAAAGTCAGTTCATGCACTAGAAATAAATCCTGGTGCCACTGCCAGAGGCCCCACAGTCTTCACAAGCCACACACTGGCTTCCTCATTCAGAGTGCCTAGTTCAGTCCCATGCAAGTTTCCAACTGTCAGTCCAGAGCCCATGAGCTCCCATTAGCTCAACTGTCTCTGTGGATTTCCCCATCATGATCTTGACCCCTTTGTTTATATGATACCTCTACACTCTCTTTGACTGGACTGGGTGTTGGGGCCAGAATTCTGTGCCTTTTTAAAGTTTCTATCACTTAACTTTTCTTTTTCTCATTTATTCATTGCATTTAATTCTTAGAAGTGAATGACACAGTGGCAAATTCATTGAAATTTTAGGAGATGAAATGCAGATGGATACTGATTCCAGATAGTATCATTGTAAGGAAACCTGAAGATCCAAGACATTCACACTAAAGATTTCCCCTCTTAATGATATAAGAATGATTTTACTTAAGGTCCACTAATGAGTGAGTACATCTCCTGCTTATCCTTCTGGGTTTGTGAGACCTCGCTCAAATCACACATAAAAGTGAGATCATTTCAGAAGTCCCCCACATGTAAACACACAAAGAAGTATATATCAATAAGTTTGACTTAGCTCTTTTACAATACATGCATAATTCAAAATATCTTGTAAACAATAAATATGTTCTCTCACCTGTCATTAAAATATATGTTAAAGTTATAAACACATTTGGTTGTTAACAAAGACTTGATTCTTACATCTAACTGAGTATTATCAGTCCCCATGCTGACCAAGAGGAGACAGAGGGACAGAACCACAGAACTTGTGGTGACAATGCCTGTCTTTCTAAGGAACAGAAGGTTTGCTGAAGAAACTGAGAAACATATTTGAAAGTGTTGAAGTATAGAGCTTCATCTCCCAGAGAAGAAAGGGCTATGAAGCTACAGCCATATTTCAGGCAAACATATATATCATGTATTTACATATAATTTCTCTATCTCTTGATAGCTTGTTTTCAGTTGCTGAAATTCTTAAAAATTGTAAAATGTACACTGACAGTTGTTATATTTTATTCCCTGAAAATTATGTTACTTGTTTATTATATATGTTTATTCACTTGACCTTTAATGACCATATATTAAGATCCAGCTTTACCATATTGGCCTTAGATAAACTATACAAACTTTGCTGAATTAAACCTTCTTCCTACAAAACATTTTACTCAGAACATCTCACTGTAGGAAACATTGCAATTCAAGTCGGAATTCAAGACCAGTTTTAATTTCACTTGGTTGATGTTTCCAAGTCCCATTATGAGTCCCATATCCACATGTTATAAATGTTTCTTCATGAATTTTAAAATTATATTTATTCATGTTCTTTGCTTACACTTCTGTCAAAGACATTGCCCTACTTGAAATTAATAGTAATTTAATACTTCTTCACTCCTCTGTAATGTATTTCATACCTGCATTTTGCATAGAATTTATTTGTGTACTCTAGACAGTCAAATAAATGTGTTATTTACTTTCCACAACATATTTATACATTGTTCTTTTGATACCTTTTTGACTTAAGAGAGAAGCAGCATTGTTTGGTGCAAAGTATCCTAAGGTGATGTAATATTGTGTTTTTGAGACATACTCATAAGTGTAGGAGAGCATGGGAGAGAGAGAGAGAGATCAATGAAAGGTACGTTACTTCTGATTTATTTCAAGATAAAACTGAAATATAAGTTTCTAGATATGTTTTAGCTTCTTTGAATTATAAAGTCATGCAAACATCTGGATAAAATGAAAAAAGGAGCAGATAAATATGTTTCCAGTTTCAAAATTCTTGATGGAGGTAACAATAAAATAGTGCAATGGCTAATTATGATATCCTACAGCAAAAATTCAGTCATGTAAGTACAAAATTAATTAATTGTAGAGCAAAGCACTGACCTTTTCAGACACCAGATACACATCCAGATAGGACTTTAAAATGTTTTTACTTCCCTTAAAAAGTTCAACATAAAAAATAAGTTTATTGTTTACCAATGTAAGTAAATGTAGAGGACATTTGCTAGATATTTAAGTCTAGACTGATGCCTGAGTTTAACACAATCTTACTATTGCTTTTCTAATTATAATTTGCACAATAGCCACTCAGGATCTTGTTAAATGATCATTAAAAAAAGAAAAAACAAAACTCTGGATAAGACCCAGACTCTGCCTTTCGGTTAAGCCTCCAAGTGATACAGAAAATACTTTG
Organism: Sigmodon hispidus; assembly: GCA_004025045.1. Classification (NCBI taxonomy): domain Eukaryota; kingdom Metazoa; phylum Chordata; class Mammalia; order Rodentia; family Cricetidae; genus Sigmodon; species Sigmodon hispidus. The sequence goes on from PVIH01006845.1 coordinate 27,338, forward strand.
AGTAACAAGCACATCACCATCTTTGTTCTATTGGCATGGAAGTTAGAGTCTTTCATCCATCCCCAAATTTATAGTCCTCCTACTAGAGCAGGCAGACACTATCACATCTAAATGATAAAGTATATTTGTCTCTGTTTCCGTAAGAACCATTGTCATAGATGGTGCTTATGTAGCTTAGCCTATCTTAGTCATTCTTTACATATTGATGCAGAAAGCAGAGAGAAAATGGTAAATAGGATGAAACTTTGTAATTACTATTTCATCTCATTTTGCCTCTGAGATTGTAGCCTCCCAGACAACAGCATTTTAGCAATATGTGAACATTGAGATAGATATAACAGGTATAAATTTAATTCCTATCATCTACTAAATAAATTATAAAGATTGAGCTATGAATTATAGGAACAGCACACATAGACACTTAGCTATCCCACTGTCATTAATTTCATGTCTTGCTATTGATCATTAAAATGTTTCATTGATAGACCCCAGACTCAGGGTACTATCCTCGGGAAGGGGGGCCCAAAGAACCCAGACTCCAGTCCAAGTTGATACAAATAGCAAAAGGATTTATTTCATCTGTACAGGTGGGCTTTCGCCCTGCCTCGGGAGCAAGGGAGTAGCAGGGATTAACAATCTCATATCTCTTTTAAAGGCTAAAACGATAAAATCACCATAGAAACTGGGGCAATACATGATTGGTCACTTTAAAGGTCATACTATAATCATAAGTTTGCTCACAATAGTCATGGGGTTGCCTTAAGATCAGCTGGTTAGGGGGCTTTTACAACTGGGTGTTGGTCATAGTTATTCTGCTTGGAACTTCTGGTATTTTAATCTCAGATTTGACTATTATGTCCTATCTGAGTTGATTAATGGCTATCTGGGTTGGGTCACTCTGTTTCCTGGGACAGACTTTTAGACTTTTAGTTTCTTGTTCTCATGGGTGGTGCTCTGCCGAATACCTGAACTGAATGCTTGGGTCAGGCCCTAGAACCCAGGGTCCTTCATTCTGTAGATATAAAACCAAAGATAATATTGGGAAGAAGCACATGGATTCGTGTGCATAGACACAGCTACTAAGTAGATATTTGCAATGCTACATATTGTTATACTTCATTATTCTAGCAAATATAATGTAATAGAAAACAAAAAATATGTAATCTTTTTATTTAAGCATGTTTATAAGCTTTAAATCTGTGATCAAGGCAATAAAATGGCAGATGGAATCAGGTTTGCATATTCTGTAAGAAGACTGTGTATTTCAACTGCATACATCCACATTCAGAAGCTGAAGAGATATCCCAAATTAAAACTCTGTGTAGAAACTATTTACAAAATCATTTTATATTTTTGTATTTAACATTATTTTTCAGGTCTCACATTCATAACTATTATAAATTTTTCCATTTATAAGTTTTACTTTATTCTGTAACAATGAAATGATGCCAATATATTTATTTATACAAATATTTCAAAGATTACTGTTTTATAATCGAATAATCATTAGTTTCCTCAGGCTAAAATCATTATGTCAATGTGTTCTGGCATCAAGAAATAGATTGAGCCTAGCATAAATAATGATATTACCTATATAATATCTACCTAGCTTAACAAAGGTATTACCTAGACATAACAATACCTACACCCACCAACCACAAAAATATATCTATCTACCTATCATTTAACAAATGCTAATTATGCATGGAACAGTCATTTAAAGAACTGAGAATCTGAGTGGTTGTCTTACAAAATAATGCGCTTCCATAGTGGCTGTTTAATCAATATTTTTTTCTGTCTCTCTCCAATGAAATATTTCCAACCAGGAATTGTTCCACATATTTTTGATGGAGATTAAGAAGAGCTTCAGAAAAGTTAGGACAGGATCCCTCATTTTCAACATCCAACAAATGTCAGCAGTCCATTAGAGGGCTTGGATCTGGGGCCTGTTTAAAGACCTAGCTCCTTGGACTTCACACAGCCACTATGTTGCCAGCCCCATGGCTATTCCATTGGCAGCAGCTGTTTTGCAGTGATGCCCATGAAGCATTCCAAACTGAATTAAGAAAGCTGGAAGTATATAATCATTGTGTCCATAGTAAGCCTTATCTTACTTTGTTACTTCCAGTAGTGACTGGTACTCTATTCTAAGCTACTTTTTCTTAAAATTAAGAACCATGTCATATGTATTTTTTGTATCCATATGCTTAGAATAACACAGACTACACAACTGATGTTCCATGAATTTAATTTAAATATATCTCTTTTTTTGAAATATCTGGCATGCACACACAATCAACTTTCATATTGCAATTTAGAATTTGTATGATCTCAAATATTTTCCAATTACTACTTGTGTGCATGATCTGATTTAAATTTTTATTGAATATTCAAAACAAATTTTAAACTATCACATTTAACAGAACATTCCTCAGATATGATACATTGGAGAAACTTAGAAAACTAGGATACTTGCAAATTAAAATATTGAAAAGATAAGGCCAAACCCTGTCAGGAACACTTTATGCTATTTTCAAACACTACACTGTCAACTGTGTGTCATATGGTGTCTATGCTGAGTTATATTTTGTGGTACATTGAAGACAGCTCTTAAACTATTAGAACTGGAACAATTTAGTAAAAATTCAAGCTTTTTAGAAAGCAATTAAACTCAAGCAAATCAAACTGCAGAAATGATATTTCAAGTATAAAGACAAGGCTAAAGTAAATTACACCATAAATTATGGAGAGATGAGTCAGGTGATTTTCTCCTCTGAAGAAATGCTTAATCATTTGTAAATTGCAGCATACTGCCATTTGCATTAACCGTGTTTGTAATGCTGCTCTATGCTTTTTCAAATTATTTACCTTCTCTCTTGAGTTCAATACTTCTTCAGAAACACTGAAGCGTTACAGCTCTATATAGCACATGTATGATATATATAAATATGTATATATAATATATGAGATTAACCCCACAATATCTGATGAAGTTCTTCTAAAACAAGAAATAAAACTCAATGAAGTCTGTTTAAGAAATATTAGATAGCCAGTAAAACTGCAGAGAAGCACATGTGCATACATGCAGACAAATGTTCATAGACATCAAATACAAGCAAGCATCTTTTAGATGAGGATTTTGTTATAAATCAGAGAATAATGTAAAGGAGAGTTGATGCTATAGTATGCACTTAAAATACTCCCTATTAATGTTCATGTTTTAAATTAAATCTTCTTTTCCAACTTGAAAATTTATTGAGGGCTAATTGGATCTCAAGAGTGTTAGCATTAACAATGGATTAATTATTCCATGAGTTCATTTCCAGGATGATCTACAATGCTTGTCTTTGCTTCGTTCAGCAGGTCCTACCAGTATACACCACCACAGCTGGCTAGATGAGTTCATTGCTAAATGAATTTTTATTGAGGTTTCTGAAAGGTAGATCTTGTCTCCAGGCCCTCTCCTTGTTCTCCTCTGGTCCTACCCTCCTTTCTCTTCTTTTCTGACATCCTTCTTTCCTTTGTCTTCCCAAACTGTCTGAGAGATTATTCAGTGCTCTGCCTTACTACTGGCCATGAGGATGGGATAAAAGCCTATGTAACTGTGAGCCAAGATAAATACTTACTCCTCCAACTTCCTTATCATCAGTTGCTTCATTAGCACTGGGAAGACAATTGACATAGGTAAACACTCCCAGAAGGCATTCTGAAGGCTACTAGGAAATGTTATCTTTCTTTGTCTTAAACAAAAACATTAATAATGCTTTGAAAATTTTATACAACACATATTCCCTTCCTCCATCCCCTCCTATAATCACTCTCTCTCCAGCCTCCCATTTCTTCCAACCACCCTCTAGCATTCTTCTATTGTGCATCCTCCTACCCACTATAGGAGTAATTGTAGCAGCAGTGTTCACAACAGTAGAAATATGGAAGCAATTTAGTTGGCCATCAGTGAATAAACGTTTAAGCAATATATTAAGTGAAGGTGAATATGCAACAGGCTTAAAAGGATCAGAATTCTGATGCATGCTAAAGTAAGATGAGTCATGATGCTAACTGCAATAAACCTGGCAGAGAAGGACATATATGATTTCAACGGTGTGAGATATCTAGCAATGTTCAGCTCACAGAAATATAAAGAACAGTCATGGTAGCCAGGGATTTAGGACAGGGAAAAAGAGAATTGGTGTTTCTGGTATTACATTTTAGTTCTGAAAGATGAAAATTTTATGAAGATTTGCTGCACATGAATGAGTGTGAAGATATTTAACCCAGCTGAACTAAATACCTCAAAATGACCATGATAAAAAATGCTATGTCTTATTCATTATACCACATTGTAAAAAATGCTGCAATGGCAAAAATATAACTTTCTGATTTACATTTTGTCTGACAAGTAGTCAGGGGAGATATGATACATTTTACATTTTAATGAGCTGTTACCAGAGGTCTACTGTAGAGTAAAACCATATCTTGCTCCCAGCTCAATTTCAGGGCTTAGCTATCAAAGCATGCTGTGACTGCAGGTCAGTTCAATAAGATCCTGGATCAAATATGGAATAATTAAAGGAAGATGTTCTGATCATTAGCAGTTGGAGCCTCAGAATGCAGATGACACTGGAGCATAGATATGCATGAATAACCTAATATTTACTGTTAATTCTATTCAACATTGCACATCACAGATAACTTTTCTCAGTTAACAATATACAAAAAGCTCCAATGTTAGGTATCAATTCACCCTAGAAAACATACATCTTTCTAGCAGAAAAGTCTCTGATGTGTGATTCTTCATCAACTGTGAGGGTTCCCGATGTATTTATAGATTGGTGAGTCTAGGGTGAGATTCCATTCTGGGCTTTCAGTTTATTTATTAGAATATGTCAAACTACTGTAGATAGATGAAACCAATTGATTATGTCATGAAAAAAAGTGAAAGAGAGGAAGACCAGAGAATTTGTCAAAACAGTCCTGTGTACTATGTGGCATGCTTCCTAATGAGTGAAAATTTTACAACTTAAATTAAAATGTTAAAAATGCTATTGTATGCATTAAAACAAGAAAGTATTAGAGGCATGATTATAGAACTGGTATGTGTGTATATACTTGAGCAATAAACAGGAAATGGGAACAATGTATTCACAAAATTACATGCATTGGGCTTTTTTCTAATTTATGTTACTTACAAAGAAAATAAAAGCAAATATATAATCTATGATATCTAATACTGAATAGCCTTGAAAATAAAAAAAATGAATAATTACCATTAATTTGTACATTCTGAAGTTTCAGAGCATGGCTACTCAATATTTTTTTTATCCATATATAAAGCATTAGCAGCAAGATCAAGCATCCTTAGTATATGCTTGCCCATTGAAATCTCCTAGAAGTCTTTAAGAAGCACAAATGGGCAGTATCAAGTCCAGGAGTTTTGATTTACTATATCTGTTTTTGGGCAGATGTTTTGATTTCTTAGATGATTCTGATGTTTGGAATAAAATAAGCAATTCTCTGTGAAGTCTTTTACTGAATATGCCAAGGATTGTGTGGTAGATTCTATTAATTTTTTATTTCTCTTTTTTGATGCTTAGATGAAATGAAAAAAAAATGTATGGTAAGCTTGTGATATGAAGAAGCATAGGAGGAAGAAAAGAAAGAGGGAATAAAAAAAGATGAGGAAGAGGATAGAGAAAGAAGAAAAGAAAGAGAAAAGGGTAGGAGAAGGTAGTCATGGGGAGACTGGACTGTGGCAGAATTTTTAGATACTGGGTAAAATAATTTTCTTAGAACTAACTGTGAAGCAAATTACAACCCAGATAAGAGATGAGTAACTGGATTCAGAGAAATTTTCTCAAAAGTTTTGAAATTTACCATCAGGACATGAAATACACATGATGTGAAGTAAATGAAGAAGTTGTTTTATTTTTGTTTTTGTTTCTTAATGTCCTTGAAACAACAGGAACATATGCCCTGCCTTCTGTTTATGGAGGAGAGATGAGTTCTTGCAGATAAACTGCAGCATTTGATCTCAGAAGAATGAAATAAATGTGGTGATGTGTTACATTTTAATAAAACCTGAAATATTTGAGAGATTAACACACAGTTTAGGCAGACAGCTCAGGAATTTCTTGATCCTTGAGTACAAGGACAAACAGCCAGAATTCAATACCACACACCTTCATTCCCAACACAGGGAAAACCAGGAATGGTGACTTACACCCTTAATCCCATATCTCCAGAGACAGAACTTCCTCTGTTTCTGTGAGTTTAAGGCTAGCTACAAAATAGAGTAACTCACACCTTTAATCCTAACCTGGATGGGATACAGCTGATGAGAAGGGTATTTAAGGCCTCATAGAAAACCAGCAGTGGTAGAAGTGACCTGGAGCAAGGCTGAGGAAGTTGCAAGATAGCTGAGTGAGAATTGACTGTGGTGTTTCCTCTGTCTGATATTTCAGCCTTTCTCTAATATTTGGCTCTGAGTCTCTTTCCTTACAGTCTGAAATTGTGCTACACATAAAGATTTTCTTATTGAGTCAGTTTAATCTGGAATATCTAGTTGATATAGTTCCAAGCCCCTCTCCTCAGTGTCAAGGCTTACTAAGGTGTTCCTCTGTAGGGAATGGGCTCAGAGTTGTTAGTTCATGCACCAGGAATAAGCTCTGGTCCTACTTATTTCAAGAAGCTCCACAGACTGCTCATGCCTTTTGACTGTTATCTATATTCAAAGGATTGACTTCCTTTCTATAAAGGTTCCTCAGCTGTCATTGCAGAGACAGTGAGCTCACATTAGCTCCAGTGTGCTGTCTCTGTAGTTCTCTTCCTCATGATAATGATCCCTTTACTGATATATTCTCTTTCTCTCTCTGTTGGGAGCCAAGCCTAACTTAGCCATATTTTAGCTCCTACAGCTAGCCATTTACCAGCAGCTAAACCATGACTCCAGGCTTTCTCTTTGACCTTCTCAGATCAGCAAGGTGACCTTCCCCAGACCCTCAACTGATAACAGATAGATTTCCATATCGATTCTACCCTGTCTGTTACTTCCCCTCTCAGGCTTGCTGCATTCTTTTGAATATCCCACCCCTTTCTTCCCAGCTACCTGCATGGCAGAGATTCTGTATAAATATTGGCTGTAATAATAAAGCTTAGGAGGACTTAATCAGATTTGTCTCATCCTTCCATTCTTTGTGTTCGTGCCTTCCATTTGCTTCCTTCCCAGGTTCAGGTCCATGCCGAAGACCCTGCTGGTCGGGGCATCTCTCTTCAGCTGGATTGAGAGCTTAACCTGGTGTTTAGATATAGATCTCTGCTTCTGTCAGTTGCTGAATGACAACTAGAGTGGTCATTTGTTTGATTATAGGGAAAGTCCTGTTTAGGTACCCTCTCCTTGCCCTTCCTGGGGAATAGAAGTAGGGTTGGATTGTGGGGGAGGTTGAGGGCAAATTGGAAGGAGAGGGAGGAGAAGCAATGATGGGAATGGGAAAAACTTTTTAAATAAAAGAAAAAAATCTTTCTCAGTCACTCATAATTTTCTCAGTATATACAACAGTATCTATTGACAGTTCAACACTCTAGAATTTCCTCCTAAAGATGATGTAATACATGTTCTTCCAGTTACCCAAAATCTTATTACCAATCATCAAAGAAAGATTGCTTTGTATATCAAGATTTATGCACATATCTGAGCTCCAGCCACTACCAGCTAAGACAGCAATGCTCTGTGCTTCAGCCAGTTCACCAGGTGATTCTAATGTAGATATTCTCAAATTTTCTCATCCTGAGAACTTACATGCCTTAGAAGTTATAAGCACTGTAGATGCAGGCCAGCAGCCATTTCTTATCATTTGCAAAGTTCTGTTATCTCTCTAAGAGGCAAACAAACCAAAACAGGCCTGATGGAGATGTTTGACTAAAAGTGTTTTCTAGTCTCTCTTTTTTCTTTCTTAAATACATATAGTTGTATACAAAAATAGTTTTAAAAAAGATTTTTCCATTAAAAGAGATAAGAGTGGAGATCCAAGGCTGTTGCCTCTACCTGCACTGAACCTCTTCACCTGCAAAGGGGAGGGTATCCACTTGTCTAGTCTTTTCTCACATCCTATGTCACATGTATTATTCCTTCTCTGGGATTGCATTGAAAAAGCACCTATCATTCAAAGCCATGAAGATTCCTGCCCTGTAAACATCCCTGTAATAAGAAGTTTTTGGGCTGGCGTAGTTCCATGGTCTGGACTTGCCCACCGCTGCTTAGTCCCTAAAGAATGACTTAGATGTTTATATTAATTTTATATTGCTTAGACTATGGCTCAGGTATGTTGTTATATAGCTCTTGTATCTTAACTTACTTTTAATAATCTGTCTTGTCCTTTGGCCTGTGGCTTACTGGTGTTACTTTTACATGTCAATTCTTGGCAGCTGGATAGTGTTGGCCTTTGACTCTGCTCTCCTTCCCCTATTTATGCTCTGATTTCCCTGCCATCTTCTAAGATGCCTGACATAGGCTCAAACAGTTCTTTTATTTCACAGCATATGGAAAGACATCTCACATCACTTTTCTTTTTTGTCTAATTAAGAAAGAAGGTTTTAATTTTAATGTAGTAAAATTATATATAGTAAAACAGTTTTTTTAAAAATGAGACTTTATTCTATAAAAATAAAGAAAGCCCAAATGATAAAATTTTATCATTAAAATTCTTGCTTCAGAATATGTCAACATAAAAGATACTTGCAGAACTTTCAATAGAAGCCCCTTTGGTATATATAAAATAAGAAATGTAATCTCTCAACATTCTTCTCAAGCTGCTCACTGCCATGCCTTCCTTGCCACTATACACTGCCCTTTTTGCTCTTTTGGAAATGTAAGCCAAAATAAATTCTGTAATTTTGTTACGGTCATGGTATTTTTTTCACAGCAAAAAAAAGTAAATAATCAACCAACTGTATACAGGAATAGACAGAAGTTTAGATAACACTATGGTGTACTATTTAATGTTCAAAGTACTATTCTGGATCTATGTTCTTCCAGTGGACAAGATTTATCAACTGTTAGTATATACAGCATGTACTCTTCCATCCATATTTATCTTTGCTTTAAATATGTGTATTTCCCTAGATTGTAAACTTCTAAGGTTAATAGAGAAATGTGAAACTCTGCTTAGTTTTCTGAGTATAACTAAAGGATCATTGACTTGATCAGGAAATACGAATTATTTGGGTTTCATAGTTCAACATTTCTTTCCTCTAAATCACCAATATTTGCCCTTAGAAAATTTATGCATTACATTCTTCACTTTTCAAATTTTATTTCAGTTTGTTCCTTAGAAATCGTATAATTTATGATAATGGAATTTTTTTTAATTTATATAAAGAAAACCTAATATTTTTTAATAATCAATATAAAACTTGTTTGGAGTCTGAATTTATCACTAGACTCTTCATTCATACTAACAAGAGCTTTGGGATGTGCCACATTTTCTTTTTTTGCTATGTCAGATTACTATCTAGAACTTTATTTCTATTCACAAATCTGGGTAAATATTTTACATATATCTTTGATTATTAAATAGCTCAATAAAAGCACCTCTAAAATTTCTTTTCTCAAACTTATCTAGGTCTGACAACAGAACTGACTGAATTGCAATAATATCTCATTTTCAAACCTCTTGATGTAAAACATATTCCCTTGCCAATAAACTTTCTGATAACATCTCATGCTTATGGCTATAGTTACAGATTTTTTAATAATTATAGGTATAGTTCTTTTTAGTTTAAAAGGTATGTTAGATATGAAACTTTAGACTCATAAGGATAAGGTAGATAATGGAATATTCTCTTTAATTCTGAGAATTCAAATAGACTGGATACTGTGACTGTAATTTTTGCTTGATAACTGTTCTGTTGTATGTAATTTTGTTATATGGAAACTGAAACCTTCTTTTTTGATTAGACAGAAAAGAGGAAGTGTGGTGGAAATGTTCTCTGTATGCTGAAAATAAAGAAACCATTTTGGCCTATGTGGAGCACCGTAAAAGTGTGTGGAGGATCAGAGGACAGACAGGTAGAAGGAGGGTGAAGTTAATCAGTCACCATCTGACCCCCAGGAAGAAACATGCAAGGAGTCCAGGTGAGCCACAGGTGGGGCCATGTGGCAGATAGATTACCAGAAATAGGTTCAATTAAGATGAAAGAGCTAGCTAGTAATGTGCTTGAGATCAAGGCCAAACAATATGAAATTAAAAGAAAATTAAATTATTTTTAACACACTTTGATAGGCCTATTTATTCATAGCACATACTGTTCAATTTAATTGATTTGAACTGAGCCATTGCTTGTCTAATTGCCTCTTAGCCACTGGGATTTATGTAAGTAAATGAACATCAGCTATAGAAAGAATACTAATGTGAAGTTTACGTTTCATTAAGAATGCTTCCTTGTTCATGGACAAATATTAACTGTGAAAAGTAATGTAAATTAAAGGAGTCTATTTCCAAAGTTTCAACCATTGACTAATATGAATATTTTCTTCAAGTATTTAAAAAGTAGCCAAAATAACTGAGAAATATTTCCTAGATACTGGATTTTAGCCAAGGAGAAAGGGCCAATAACTAAGATATGCAAATAAAACAGAAGAGCTCTCTGATTATATACAGTATGGGGACTTCCCAGGCAGAAGAGTAGAAAAAGCAGAAAGTAGTAAAAGAGTTGTTGGATTGGACAAAAACAAAGGGGCAGAGTAGAAATAATTCCCAGAAGGGATTTGCTAGGAGAGAATTTCAGAAGCATAGAAGTCTTTCTCCATGAGTCATAAGCTGAGCATTGATCATGAAGAAGTACTTCTGGATGCAGGAGACTGCACAAAAGATAAGTGGTGCTTTGCTTCAGTTACACAGGGCTAATATAGCAAATGCCTAATATGAGCAGCTGTACAGAAAATCTCAATAATGTATAGAACACTTGGACTTTTTTAAAGCACAATTGTGGTGCAAAATTATCCATAGGTCAAATTTTGTCCTGGTCTTCCCTAAAATTAAAAAACTGATCTTGAACTTTAGGAAGTGGGGAAGAAGTTTTATATATATATATATATATATATATATATATATATATATATATATAGAGAGAGAGAGAGAGAGAGAGAGAGAGAGAATGGAAATAATTAAATAAAGAAGACTTTATGATTCTTCTTAGACATCACAGCTCTTTCATCTGCTTTGAAGTTGTATGTTAAATGAAAAACAATGCAAATTATACTTCACTGAATGCTAGCTTATTTACCAGTTTATTGTGTTATATTTTGAGATGACAACATTTTTGGGAACAGTATATTTTTAGAGTTTTGCTGGGCTGGAGAGATGGCTCAGCTGTTAAAGGCAACGCTCACAATCAAAAATAGAATTTTGCTTTTACTTATATGCAAAAGCCTGATGAAAGAAAAACCTAAGAATGTAAATTGCATGCTCAGAAGGTTTCTTCACAAGTGTTTTGAATGATGGGCAGTATATAGCTAGTATGATGGGATATCACACAAAGTATATAACCAAATGACTGTGTAAGAGTCTCTATTAGATCAATACCTTATGGAGTTCACAAGCTCGAAAATCTGCTCTGTTCTTTGTAGAATTGGAAAATAAATGGTTATAACTGATACAGAATCTGTTATGTATTTATTATTCTCTCTACTGTATGAACTTGACTTTACTCATGAAAAATGCAACATAAGAGAAAAACAAACAAAACAATTTCTTGGAATTGGATTATCCAAATATTTATTTGGGGCATGGGGCAAAAAAAATAATATTTATTTTCAAGCCACAAAACTACAATTTTCAGATCACTTTTATTGTCAAGGTTGTTATATTATAGGCAATGAGAAAAATTTTTATATTTCTATATATATCTGCTGTATGTGATCAGGAAAGAGTGTTAAAAACAGTTTTAATTCATTTAACTCAAAGGCAAAGTTCATTTTGTCAAGGAGAATAACATTAATGACTGATTATTAAATCAGTCCTCTAAGATACAGAAAATAGGTATTCTGCTTTGGTGCATATGTTATTGCTTGTAGTTTACTTCTAGTGCATAAACTTAGGCTTTCACATACATAGAAACAAAAGAATATGAATGTATTTGAAAGGCTATGTTTAAACTTCTTTTTTTTACATTTTTTATTTCATATACCAAAGGTATGTTGTAATGTGTATTTGTGTGTGTGTGTGTGTGTGTGTGTGTGTGTGTGTGTGTGAGAGAGAGAGAGAGAGAGAGAGTATGAGAGTATTTGAGGGTAAATAAAGCATTTATTTATATGTATAAATTTTATGGTATTCTGAGAAAAGTTAAATCTCTCAAGTTATTTTAGTAACATCAATTCTAAAATAAAACATGATATAAAGATTGTATTAGCTACATTATTCAGGAGAGTTGCCAGGCAACTACAGGGGCAGAAAAGCAGAAAAGAGGAAAGGCAGACTGCCGTATGGCATCTCTTTTTAAGAGACTGGGAGGGCATGTATTTATGTAGCCATGCCTAGGGGTATGCCCTGCATATGCAGCATGTACTGCTATCTCCATGTTGGCTTTATCACATGGCTACTACATGCCAGGAAGTCTTATCTCATCCAGCATCATGTTGGGATCACCATGTGGCATGTCAGGAATCCATACATCTCACCCTTATGTTTATTACAAAACGAAAACTGGGTTCATGTAAGGGGGACAGGGGGAAAATGGATTGGACTGGAAAAAGGTTTATGGATCTCTTAAGGTTGCTTCAAGCTGTCTTAAGGACAAAGTCTAACTTTTCAGAAGATGAGAACTGTATTCTCTGGCAGTCAGTCTGCTGGGGTTTATGACTCATTTTCTACACTTTTGGGGGTTTAATCCATGGAATGATAAATTCTGATTTTCTAAAGCTTGGGGAAAAAATGAGTTAGTATGAGAACTTTGAGAACTGACACATATAGTGAAAATACTCTGTTGGGTCTGGGGATAAGAAGAGGATAAAATGTCTCCTGTTTTTTGTTTACCCTTTGCTGAGGGTGAAATGGCTTCTGGTTCCTTTCCTTTGGTCTTGGGGAACAGGGAGAGGAAGGTCTCTTTTACTTGTATTGGCTCTAAAAACGGCTCCTGGTTTCTTTCTCTAGTCCTCAGGTAGTGGCAGATCAACTACTTTCCAATGGTAAGATGGCTTCTGGGATTTTTCATTCTTCCAAAGAGGTGGCTGGAAGATTAGTCTGTGGGGCAGAGGAAGGGGGAGGCAAATACATCACAGTTTTTTATTTGTTGTAACCATCTTGACTTTGGCTCAGTGAAGAGAAACAAACTGGAATGGAAAAACTCAGAAGTGGAGAATTTTAGGGAAATATATCTAGCAACACAAGGATACTGGGTGTCCCACACTTGGTGGTTCACCTTGGAGACTGAAAGAGAATATGGGGGGGGGGGGTCTAGAACTGACAAGCTGTGCAGATAGCAAGATAAGCAAAGAAGTGGCTAGAGCAGTTGGTGGAATATAGATTCAGGAAAAATATGATGACTAAAATTCTTACTTTAACTGAAAGATATATTTTCATTAGGGGTTCTGGGCAGTTTGGCATGACCAGAAATAAGTCGGTGATATCTAGAAATAAAATTAAGTGGGGTCATCTGATGAGGCCAGAATTATTTGCTTCTTACTGTGACAATGGAAGTTACAAAGAGAGGTAGAACCCCAAAACTCCCACAGGACTGAGTATGTGGCTCCTGGTATCCACAAGGAAGGAAATAGATCAACCTGATACCATTATGACTACTATAAGCTCCCTTTTTGTGATTAGGGTGGTCTGGTTAGGGCAGCTCTTACAGCATCAATTGTCCATGGTCAGGCCTCAGAGATCAGCTGGGGAGTGATACCTGTATAATGTCACACTGCCACATAGGCCTTGGGAACACTTTCTTAGTCCAGCCCCCTTAATGGTACCCTTTAAAGGACAAGGCTTGAACAGCCTCTGCAAGATCAGGTAAGAGCAAGACCATTGGCCAAGCTGGCCACACTTAAAGCATGGACTGAGAAGTCTAGGTCTGCTCACCACAGGAGAAGGCAAAGGAGCTGGTCAGATGGCTTTTAAAAAGAGGAGGTATCTTTTTTGGCATTTTTTCATCTCTCTTGTAATACACCTTAAAAAACAACACTAAGACTTCTCCTGTGGAGTCAGTGGTCCCCTCTCAAGGTCTAAGTTTAGCTCTTAGGTCAGGGGAGCTCTGAGTAAAAAAAATGGGTCATGAGAAGTTACTTTTTCTCAGGATCTAAGTTAGTATACTGTGAGAGTGCATTGGTGAGGCATTTAAAAACCTGATGAACCTTATCTGCATGAGCTCTGGCCTGTTTCTAAACTTATCTTTGCTCTATAACTTTATTTTTTTTTCATCTGAGAAAGTTCTTAAAGAAAAAAACAGGCATAAACTTTCACTATCCCATCTATGCCAACCACTTCCCACAGAGAGAAAACTAGATCAGGATCCTTAGACCATGAGAAGTGATTTGTGAGGTAAATGTAGGCACCAGGTTTGGAGTTCCCAGAGAAAAGAAGTTTGAAAGAGTTGTGGCTAAGCCTTAAGATTTGAAAGGTTGCGTTCCAGAGAAGGTTCTGGTCATGTGGCTAGAAAGAGATGGTAGAAGAACAGAAAGCTAGAAGAGAAAGTTTAGAGCTGAGATATAAAAAGAGATAGGGAAACGCTCAGAACAAAAAGCTAGAAGAGAATGTCTAAAGCTAAGATTTGGAAAGACATAGGAAAATTCTTTCCATATACCCAAGTGGGTAAAAGTTAGTTCTCATAAAATATTGAGGCCCACTGAACCATTAGGCAGCTATTTTGAGTTATCTAAAGGGTACTTAGGCCATTTCTTTGTGGAAAAAAAGTGAATAAGCTTGGTGATGTCTAAATAAGGCAAAAAGGCTAAATGGCTTGAGAGTTTCAAAAGTGCATCCTAGAGGTGAGAATGGAGAGACATTTTCTGCTAACTCATACTCCATTATTGAGGCCCAAAGGGGAGGGATTCCACCATTAAATCTGGATCATCACTCAGCAGAGTGGTCCCAGGGGAACAATGCTAACTACTGCTAAGCAGCTCTTAGAGTAGGCATTGGGACAATTCCAAAACCAGGCAAGCCACCATAAAAGTGAGTGTAAAAACCATACTTGCTATCCCTATATGTTCATCAGCATCCAGGATAAGTGTCATAGCAAAGCCCAAACCAACACAAACCATACCTAAAATCTCTTCAATTTTCGGAAGTAGGCCTCAAACCCAACACTAGCCACAGCACCTACAGTGAGCATTTAATGCACTATCTATAGCAACTCATCAGCATCCATGATAGACATTCAGGGCAGAACTGTGCAAACAAAGTCTATGGACAAGATCCCCATATCTTGGTTGCAACCACATATCACCGTGGTGATATGTTCCATATTGAATAAAGCCTGAAATATTCAAGAGATTAACACACAGTTAATTCTGCCTTTAATCCTAACTTAGATGAGATACAGCTGACAGGAAGGGTATTTAAGGCCACTTAGGAAACCAGCAGAGGAAAAAAAGACCAAAAGCAATGCTGAGGAAGTTGGAAGATAGCTGGATAAGGATTGACAGTGATGTACTCTCTCTGATATTTCAGCCTTTCAATGATATTTGGCTCTGAGTCTCTTTCCTTACAATCCAAATTCATACTACACACCACCTATTCCCTATTGCTCCTCTCACATTATTCTCCAAAACAGTTTCCTCAACACATTGTGTCCTCTTCAAAAACAAAGCAAATGAAAGCAAAACCAATCTACTAATTCAGTCATGTACTGAAACTCAGGCAGCTTAATAATGACCATATTGCTTAAATAAAGAGACTGTTCCTCCCTCAGCAGTCATCAATTGCTACAAGCTCCTCAGTAGGGGCTAGGCATTAAGATCTATTCCAGCTGTGTGCTGAAGTTTTTAACTGGTTTAAACATCTGGATTTATTTTGTAGGAGACACAGCTGCAGTCAGTCCATGAATCTCTATTATCATCAACATTACTGAAGACAGAAAACTTAGCTCAAGAAGCCCCATTTTGCATTTTAGTAGCTATTTTATAAAAAGGTAAAATAAAGTTTAGTTTCGCATTTCTGGTGGACTTGTATGCCCAGGTCTAGGAGAAGAATAGTTTATCCTGATTAGTCTTGGGAAAAGAACATTTCCTAAAGAATAGACCTAGCAGGGGGCCTCTCCAGTATGAAAGAAGAATAGCTTCCTACCTGCCCAGTTCTGGAAGATTAGCCAAGACATCTGCCCAGTTCTGGGAGAGGAATAGATTCTTTCTTACTCAGTTCTAGGAAAAAGCAGCCACCCCAGGTAGGGCCCAGGTGGGTTCTACCCAGGCAGGGTGCAAAGATACTCTGGGTTAGAATGACCCTAAGCATGAGCCATTCAGTAGCACCTCAGCATCCTGTCTCCAAGCAACAACTTTGTTGTAACATTTTCCAATAGAAGATTCCTTGTAACCAAAGACACCAGCTACTTCCTGCTCTGTTATCACAGAGGCTTAAAGTATAATACCTGCATGACTTGTATTGTGCTGCCAATAACCCTTGCTGTTGTGTTCCAGACATTCCTGTCTCTGTCAAGCTTTGGGATAGCATATTTGGGTGCTCATCTTGGATCCCCAGAGACTCCACAAAGCCTCTTTGTTCTGGAGGATTTTTTTGGCCACATTCCCATAAGAGTGCTCATTCTTGTGTTTGTCTGTGTCTATTTGTCTTTGTTTTTGTCTCAGTCAATTTGTAGTAATTTGCAAGCTCTAGCTGGGGCAGATGTGCCCAGGACAGCAATCCTGGAGGATTGGATGGACATGTCAATTTCTACTTTGGGTGAAGGACTTGCTGTTCCTTTGTTTGAGTGAGGGACCTGCTGTTACTTCATTTGGGTGAGGGACCAGCTGAAGATGTCCCTCCATTAGAGGTCATGCACAGGTGACCATTTGTTTTAAATAATCCCTGACTGGAAACAAAAAGGTCCAGTTTTCAGCTCCGAGTGTCTTTGGGCATCTTCCTCCTTTTAGGGAGAGAAAGAGCCACTTTGTTTTGTTACAGAATCTGTGAAGGTACTGTCAGGTTGTGTTGTCACTTTAATTGTCCTTGTCTCCTCTTTTATCTGGAACCCTGGGGACATTGTGGAGTAACCTTGATACTTCCTGTGCCTAGCAGCATTCCCATAGCAGTCTCCTGAGAACTGCCCATCACTCTCTTTTTGTGTACTGTTGCCCTGTTTGTTTTTATCTATGTGGATGTATTAACTAGGCTAATAATCAAATCACCTTACTCCTTGGAAATTATTCCTAGAGATGAATGTGTGAATGCATGAACAATGTGGCTAAAGGATGCATGTTTAATGTTTGGACTCATGTGTATATGTATGTTTTGTGACTAAAGTTCTGTTTGTCTTGTAGAGAAGTTTCATCTGTTTATCAAGAAAGTTGTATAGGCTGCTCTAATGTGTTTCTAATTTTGTTAAAAGCATAAAGCTGAAACAAAAATGGTTTACATATTTTTGCTATCTCTGTTGTCAAAAACAACCAATCAAAATCCACAGCTGCTGTGATGCACTTATGGTCAGAAATCAGAAACTAGCAGGAGTTCAAAAGTTATTTTGATATAGATAGTGATGACACAGTAATAACAATTAGTAAGAAGAGTTAAAATTGGTTACAATTAAAACTAGTAACACTACAAATTTATAACTAGAAATCTATGCATGATTAAACTTAAAAAAAATGACATAATTCCATTTTGGATTGCAGTTTTAGTCAGACGCATGGCTGGATTGCCAATCCATCTTTGGTCAGGCACTTGTTTGGAAACCATCTCTGGTGAGTTAGTCACTGCCTGTGGTTACCGAGCCAAAGGGACCACTGCCTTGATTATTCAGATGCATGAGTAATTATTGGTTAAAGTAAAAAAGTTATTAACATTAGAACCACATGTATGAACTTATTTTAAATGGGAAATAATTTTATGCTGTTGTTTAGATATTTATATTCAAGGACATTGTATTCTTACTGCTACTGGTGATACAGTACACTTATTTAAAGAAGTTTAGAGATGACAATAGTTTGTTTTACAATGGTCTGTTTTCAAATGCAGAGATGAACTATTTTTTTAGTGTGCTACCTGATAGTCCATAAAAAGCTGTTGAGAATTTAACTTCTGCCATAGTAAAGCAGACATGAAAAGAGCAGCTTATATTCTTACCCTAAGTTGTTTTTCTTTTATTATTATGAACAAAGAAGTCACACTTTCTATCCTTGTATATCCTTATTCAAGGTCCCTTTCCCCTCCCACCACATCAGGCCATTCTCTCTTCTCCACAACTCCCTATCCGCTCCCTGGGCAGGCAGCAAGTAGTCCCAAGGTCCCACTGTCCCAATATATCCAGTTTTCTCCCCCCAACCTCAAGACTGAGTCAGGTGTTCCTCTAGGGTGAGTGGGATCCAAGGAGTCAGATCAAGGTGTTTCTGATCCCAAGCTGTTCAGTGGTTGTGGTTTGCAGCTTAGGCATGCTTTGCTTTTTTCTTGTTTGTTTGTTTAGAGTCCACTAATGAGTGAGTACATCCACTGCTTATCTTTCTGGGTTTGTGATACCTCGCTCAGGAGGATATTCTCCAAATCCATCCATTTGCCTGCAAATTTTAGGATATCATTTTTTCTTACTGTTGAGTAGTACTTCATTATGTAGGTGTACCACAGTTTTATCCTGGAAAAGTTTTGAAAATTTTTATTACATTGCTGAGGATTTTTCTTGTTGGCACTTAAGACTTTCTGTTTGTTTTATAGAAAGCATTTAATGAAGCATGCCTATGAAGCTAACTTAGAGGCCAACTATGTCTGCACACTGGTGTTTTGACTTAAGAAGTCTGTTAAAAAATCTTGTCACTTTATTATGGTTGTTCTGAACCCCTGTGTATTTTTTAATACAAGAAAAGTTGTTTATTAAAAAAAAAAACTCTTTGTGCATGCTCAAAATATTGTAGCCATGCTAAGTACTGATGCAATTATATTTTCAGGGATGAGCTTACAACAAGTAACTAGAAACAAAGTTTTTATTTATACTTGGGCAGCCCTCATATTTCAGATATCTGTAGAATATGGCATTTAAAATGTTTATTTAAAAGCATTATATCAGAAAGAGACTCCCAGATCTTAACAGTGACCCAAGATCTCCAAAAAAGATTATGGGATACCAGAACATCTCCATCTGGATTGTAGCAGTACTGACCTGGGCAAGATGCTATAACACAATGTGCCAGCACCTAGCCTAAGACTGCAGGACATCAGAGAATTGATTGAACCCTTTGCCTAGACAAAGTAAGATCAATCTTCTCCTTTATGTCCCTGTAGTTTGGGAAAAACTCCCACATTAGAAGCCTGGCAGCTAAAGACTGATGCTGTTTGGATACTTCTGCCTTCAGCTATGTGGAAACTTGGGTACAGCCAACTGGGTATGGACTGGTTTTTGTTGTTTTGGGAAGCTTGTTAGTCTGCACTTAGGGATAATTTATCTTTCCCAGATCTCTGCAAGTATTGCTGGCTAAGCTAGCTATAACTTTTTCAGCTTAGCAGAATCAGATAATCAGATCCTTATTCAAGGTAATAGCCAGCTTTCAAGCTCATTTTATAAAGCCTGCTTGGTAACAACTAAAACTCTTATGTCTTTTTGTAATTTGTATGAACTTTAGAGAATCATACAATTTGGATTAACCTCACAGAGGTCAAAAATATGCCAGAGAAGTAGAGCCCAAGTTTTTCCTGCCTGTCTGTTCCTAACGATAATATTTTTCTCTTCTGTCTTGGGGACTCCTGACCTTCCCATTAACTAAGAAAGTTTAAATTCTAACTTTTGTTCATAGTTTTAATGTGTCTCAACAGATTTCCACTTGGCTGGTATATACAATTTGCTCCAAAGGAGTATTTGCTGAAAGCTTGTGTAGACCAGACCATCCAACGTGGGTTGTTTCCTGTCTCCACAACTGGGTCAGATAATGACATGCTCCTGACATAAGCTTTATAGCCCAGCCCTTTACTAGCCTTTCAGCCTTTTGGAGCTCTGACAACAATGCCTCAGTGTCAGCTTGAAGTAGATGGAAGAGAAACATCAACATCATTCCCAGCCCATAACAGGTTGAAATGATAAGTTTAAGAAAAACTTCTAGCATAAGAGACAAATTTTTTCATAAAGTCAAAAGGTCTCTACAGTCTGGAGTTTGGCTTAGCAAGTCAGCATCTATAGGTTTTGGGACCCCAGACGTCCAAGTTTCTCTTATCTCAAAGTGTCCTGCCTTGAGAACTTGAAAGAATGACTGATTCCTGGCTACTTACACTGCTTACTCTGCTTAAAAATTTAGCAAATAACAGCCTTGCAGTTTCACATACTTGGATTGAGTGAAGAAAGCAGGACAGTGCTGGGGTGATATCTGACTGGCTTGCCAGGAAGTAGAACTAAGAGCCTGAACTGAGAAGTAGCCATAATAGCATCCCATTCTAAGCCACTTCCATGCTTATTGACTTACTGATTTGTTTTCCAGCAACTCTTTTCCTTCCCAGTGCCAGTACAGTAGAAATATTCTAGTTTGCAAAGACAAAACAGCCCCTCCCTTGATTAAGGATTAGTTAAATGATAATGAAAAAATGTTTTAGTCCTTTTTGCATGGAGCTAGAGTAACAGTGTGAAGATTCTGACAGGATGAGAGAATGGCAGTGTTGATATCTTGAGATAAAGTACAAACTCAGCCACAGGGAAACAGCACCAGGTGCTTCCCCACTTCACCCCTACTTGCTTATGGGGGCCATGCCTAGGAGTTAGCTCTAGATTCTGTAGTAAATACAATACCACTATATCCAATGAGACCTTTCAGGTCAGTTTGGGCCTGCAAGTGTGGGCACAAGAGCTGGTGAGAAGGAGGTAGAGTATGACCATCCTCCAGATAGACAAGTCTTGACAGCTCTGAAATAGCTGGAACCAGGTGTTACCTTAGAAACTCAGGAACTTGGTTGTTGCCTTCATGAGGCTAAGATTGTAATGATGCTGGAGCATAGAAGATACTGTTTTTCTTTTGGCTCTGTCTCATAAGTAGACTACTCCAATGAATATATTACCAGAGTCCCATGATTGCAACAATAACCAAAAAGAAAATGGGGGAGTGAAAAGAGAAAACTTAGCTCAAGAAACCCCATTTGGATTCTAATAGCTATCTTATAAAAAAGTTAAAATAAAGTTTAGTTTCACATTTCTGGTGTGTGTGTGGGTGCCCATTTTTGGGAGAAGAGCAGTCATACCCGATTGGTCCTAGAAAAAACAAAACAAAACAAAAACAAAATGTCGTAAAAGAATAGATCTAGCATGAGGCCTACCCCGTCTGAGAGAATAGCTACCTACCTGTCCAGGTCTGGGAGATCAGCCAAGATGTCTGCCCAGTTCTGGGAGAGGAATAGCTTCTTGCTTGCTTAGTTCTTGGGAAAACCAGCCACCCCAGGTAGGACCCAGGTGGGGTCCACCCAGGTAGAGTTCAAAGATAACTCTGGGTCAGAATGATTCTAAGCATCAGCCATTCAGTAGCACCTCAGCATCCTGTCTCCAAGCAACCAAGTTTGTTGTAGCATTTGCCAATAGAAGATTCCTTGTAACCAAAGACACCAGCTACTTCCTGCTCTGTTATCACAGAAGCTTGAAGTATAATCCCTGCATAGCTTGTATTGTGCTACCAATAAACCTGGCTGTTTCATTCTGGACATCCCTGTCCCTGTTGCTCTCTTTGGTGCTCAAGCTTTGGGTATAAGAATTATATGTAAACTTGATGTTGGTTGTGCTGTAACTTTCAGAGAGTTGAGCCCATGTTTCTGACAGTAAGGATATAGCTTCATGGTGCTTTATGGTATGAGATCACATATACATTTTCATGAAAAATAAAAGCAAGATTGCTAGAGACCTAAATGATGGTAACACAAAGTACAGCCAATATCATAAAATAGAATAACATGTTTAGGTTACTTTTTTGCTTCTGTGACAAAACACTATTACCAAAGTAACTTACAGAGAGTTTATTTGGGTTTACAGATGCAGGGAAATAAGACTCCATCATGTCAAAAATGCATAGAACCAGGCATGGAAGCAGACACAGGAAGCTGAAATCGATCATTTGCCACAAACATGAAGTTCAGAGCGTGAACTTAAAGAAGGTCAGGCTGTGTACTCTCAAAGACAAACCTCAGTGACATGCTTCCTCCAGCACATCCACACCTTCTATAACTCAGCAAATAGCAGGAGATCAAATATTTAAATGCTCGAGGCTAAGAGAATTATTTTCAAAATACTACGATGAACATCTATTTTATTCTAGATGAGTTTTCTTATTAACATATTTTACTGTGTGATTTCTTATTAAAAGTGAAGCACAATGATTATTACATAGTATATTAAACCTGAAAGCTTAATGTTTGGCAAAATTGGAATGATGTTATCTTTCTTAATTTTTATAATTATATTTATGCTTAGATATAGGTTGATTAGATGCATGTTAATTTAAAACTTTTTATGGCTCATAAGCCTGATGTATTTCAAACTATTAAACATTAGAAAATGTACTAGAGAAAATAAAGTAGCTAACTACTTTATGACTAATGTTCAATTTTTTTGTACAATCTAACTCTCAGAATGTCCACTACACTGCAAAATAAAATAAACCCAGAGCATTATGAAAATTCCTTAGATGGAATGGAAGATGAAATTTAATATTATAAATGTGCTCAGTTCCAAAGGTGATGCTTACAAGAGAAAAATGGAAACAAGACCTTCACAAAGATTTTAACAGCTTCTTGGACAATGCCAATACTGAGGCAATGGAGTTATGCCTCTGAGAAATTTCAAGTTCGCTATTACTTAGGAAATGTAAAAAGTAGTTTGGACAAATCATTAGGCACAAAAATGGGAGACAAATTCCATAGTCATTTGCAAGAATTTGGTTTTCTAGAATTTCCATGGAGCAACTGCTTTTCAAGGAATTGAGTCTGAGGTATATGCTTACATGGCTAGTAGATGTCAATCTATCTGGTAGTGAATGTTAATAAAAATCTCTTTCTCCTCTTCTATCAGATATCACCTTTATCTAAAGTTGTGGAGTTTTTGTTTTGTTTTGAATTGTTTGTGTGTTTGTTTGTATTTGCTGTAGAAAGTAGATGCCTTCACTTGCCTCAGTATGAATTAATATTATATTTTTTAAATTTTTGAAATAATTATTTTTGGGGTTAAATATGATCAGTAGTTGAAAGATCTTTGTCCAGGTGTGGAAGTGCATGCATTTAACCCCTGAAATCAGGTGGCAGAAACAGGCATATCTCTGTGAGTTCAAAGTCAACCTGGTCTACAACATGAGATAGCCAGAGCTGTGATACAGAAAAATCCTGTCTTGAAATACTAATAAAAAATTATGAAAGATTTAAAGATTTTTCTATTTGAATCCTTATGTAATTTTAAATTATAGACTATGAGTATAAATGTCCAATTAAAAAGCAATAGCATTCCCTCCAGTTTTATAGGAGTTACTATTTTATTAATTTATCAAGGTATACCTTACTGGCCAGCATTTTTAGTGCTAAAGATGCTATAAAGGCTGTTGAAAGAGAAGAGTTATCAACATTTTTACCTAGCTGCAAACACTGATTATCAATGATCATCAATCTGGTGAGATATGCCCATTGCCATAAAAGATCTATGGTTTAACCATCTACCTACTAATTCCATTTTAAAACAAAGCAAAAATTATGTCTGGTTCTGTAAACTAAGTCAAAAACCTGTTTATGGCCACAAAGAGATCATACTTTTAATATTTGCTAAATTGATGTGTTATCAAATTTTTTTCTAAATTATAATCTTCATATAAACAGTAGTGCAGCTATTGACTTTCATCACAGAATCTTGTTTATGTGATAAATAATGGTTAAATAAAGACGGAGCTGGTTGAACTAAAAAGACTAAGTGGCTGTGGTAGCTGTCAGCACTAACAAAACATTTATCTCACTTCCTGTCCCCAGTGTTTTCATATAACGTAAGGTCCTATAAACCCTACTTACTTGATTTTATGGGCTATATTTTCATGGTTGTGGTGAGCCGCTTTCTGGCCTGCAGAATGACAAGTCACCACATGCACAATTCTTCTCAGATCACACTTTATTGGAGTACAGCTCAGTTGAGGTAGAATGGTGGAAGAAAGACCCCGTGCCTAAAATGCAGCCTGCTTATATAGGGAAAATGGGACGTGTGTAGCCATATGATTGGCGCCCAAAGTAATGCCTCATTAGCATATAGCTGGTGATAGGTGGTAAGGAGTGCCAAATTAGCATAGTCAGGGATCACATCAGATAGGTCACTACTCAGCACCTAATTAGCATAAGTGGTGGAGGTGCAATAGCTGGGGAACATGATGCAATGTTCCAGCAAGTTGCGCAAGGGCCAACCGCGCCCTGCATCTCCCCTTTTTTGTTTTTCTAATGGCACAGACAGGATATAGCCCATACAGGTGTTCACCTCATGATGTGCCCACTGCTCGAAGGCTGTTTCCTGCTGCCAGGATCCCCGAGCTGTCTTCCTGTGTGCAAGGCCAGTGAGGGCTGCAGGGTACAAAGACCGCCTCAGAGGAGAATGATTCCCTATAGAGGTGCAATGGAAGCTAAAGCCTCTCTGTGCAAGGGCAATCATTATAAGTCACAAAGGGTGGAGAGCCAGGCTGCGGGGGAGTGCCCTGCATCAACAGCCAAGAGTGCCTGAGTAAGTAGGATCTTTTCACAATGCACTCTGATGCGAATATGGGAAACCAGCCAGAGGCAAAAAACAACCCCAAATAAACAGCAGACTGCAAAGATTCCCACTCCCACTCACTCCTTGAAAAAGGAAAGGGCAGAAGTGAGCCAAGAAGAAAAGTCCCCAAGTGTAACAGGCTCCAATCTTGTAGCATTCAAACATGCGATCTGGAACTTTTGCTTGAGGATCATCTTTTCAGCCTTCACAGACCAATTACCACTTAAAAATTCTCCAATTCTTCGACTTTCATCCAAAGCATCGGAAACAACAAGAGGGGTAACACAAACATGCCCTAACTTCTATACACAGCCCACTTGTATTAGGCCACATACATCTTCAATAACCTCTTCTAGTAAATTTACTCTTTTGTTGGTGGCAAGGATATCACTCAGCAAATGGGAATTAAACTGTGCTTGCTCCTCTAAAATTTGCAAAGTTTTAGCCACAATGTCATTAATTTCCTGGGCAGACTTGACTTGGCTGGCCATGGCTACACTTGCAGTAACTGCTACAGTTGCTGAAATGGCAATGGCAGCCACAATAGCAGTGATAATGCTGAAGTCCCACTTATGGCATAACAGACTCATCATAGGGAACTGCTTTGGGTCAGCTTCCACAGGCATGGGGACAAAGGTAGGCATTCTGACAACTACTGCTGTAGTCACCACTGATCCATTCCAACACTCTGCCAACCAACAACTGCCTGAAACTGCAGTTTTTACTAGAGTTGGTCAAGAGAAACATAAAAGGTGACTTCAAACACACCAAAGCTGCTGACCCTGTATAATTGCTAACCTCGTTGTTATAAGATGTTAATTTCAATTTCATCCTTTTTCCATTACCTGACTTTACCACACCTGACACATTATAAACCTTACCCAAGGATCCTTGCAAGTTCACAAGAGCAGAAACATCTGCACTGGCCCCTGCCTCATTAATCAATACCCAGGAAAAGAATGGCCATCCTTCAGTAAACCAAGTTGTGTTATCAGATTTCTCAACATTTCCCATATTCTCAAGCCAGGAGAGAATTCAAATCCCAGACTAAGCTGTTTATTTCCTCAAGTTCTATCTTGGCAGGAAGTGAAGGTAGGAAAACTACTTATAAATGGTTGACAATAGGGAACAACTATAGGTCTTGTGGTATTTTGTCTGTTCTTATTATTATTATGTAATGGAACTATCCCTTCATGAGTCAGGAACATGGTGGTAATATTCACCTAGTGATTTCCATTAACTTCTGATCCTGTGCCAGAGGCGGAACCAGTAGCTATCTATCCCAAAGCCTCAGTCAACATATGCACAGGAACTTGATTGTCCTTCAGGGGGTTTACCCAGTAAGTCAAGTTTTTTCTGGCTAAAAAAATACAGTCATCATTCTCTTTAAGACTAAAACAAAGTGACTGATTCAAATTAATATTACTAGCATTATATTCTGCCCAATCCATGGAAAGGGGCTGGACACAAGGGACATCCAATTCACATGAAGTAGAAAATTTCATAGGGAGAACTTTGGACTGAGCATGGACTGGCATAGGTAATGGCCAGGTCGGACTAATCCCCCAGAGCATTATCTTTTCCACCTGAATCAGGGGGAAGACAGTCAGGAGTGTCCATATCAGCATCATCCTTAGAGTCGTCCTCAACATGTCTCGTCAATCTTGATGACACCCAGACTGGCTCCCGATTCTGTGGAGAAATACATAAAGATCCCCTGGATCGAACGATAACGCGATCTGGCCCCCGCCATTGATTAGAAAGTACATCCTTCCACATAACTTTGCCTTGATTGATGGGTTCTGACATCATATGACGTTCAGCAATGGTTTCACTTTTATCGTTTAAATTTAGAAAATTTATAGTGAATAAAGCAAGAGAGAGCCTTTGTTTGGAGATGCAGTTCTCTGCTATTCCCCTTTTTTGTTTCTGCAGGAAGTACTTGAGCATACAATGTGCACGCAGGCCTGTGATATGTTTCACTTGCATTTTGTGACAAAATGAGGCAAAACTCTTAGATGTATAGGCTGGCCCGTTGTCTGTTTCAGTGTATCGGGCTCGCCCCAAGCTGCCCAAGCTTCAAGGCAGTGGGTAATGACATTGTGAACTCTTTCTCCAGAAAGAGGTGTAGCGTGCATTACTCCAGAACATATCAATGAAGACATGCACATACTGAAGCTTTCCAAAGGATGGAACATGGGTAACATCCATCTGCCAAATTTCAAGTGGAAAAATGCCTCTGGGATTAACCCCTATTTTCTGAGCAGGCAAGAATTGCACACAAACAAAACAGCTTTTCACAATATTCCTAGCTATTTCCCTAGAAATTTTAAATTTAGTTCTTAAAACAGCAGATGAAACATGGTATAAGCTATGAAACTCTCACACTTGTGTTTCAGAGTCCAATGCCACAAAAGCGCGCATTATCAGAACAACTTGCTCATTGGCTTTTGCCATAGGACCGGGTAACAAAGAGTGAGCTCGTATATGGGTAATATAAAAGGGTTTGGATTGATGCAAAATCTCACCTCTTATTCCTGCTAAAAGTGAGGCTACCATACTAGAGGGTTTAATATGGGAAATAATTTCTAAATATTTAGCAGCATTCACCACATATGATGAATCAGATACCAAATTAAAAGACTCAGGAAAACATTTAAAAACCTCTAAACCTACTTGGCATTCTACTATTTGGGGAGCATTTAGACGGCACTCAACAGTTACAGGTGCGCCTCCTTGCACCATGTAGGCTCCCTTCCCAGTCTTAGACCCATCCATGTAGATTGTTAAGGCATTGCTCAATGGTTGATCCCTCGTGATCTGAGGGAACACCACAGGCTGCTGAACTACGAATCTTAAAAGTTCATTCTTGGGCAAATGATTCTCAATTGTACCAGAAAAGGCAAAAACCAATATAGCCCATTCTGAGTTAGTGACAGCCAATATCTCTACTTGTTCTCTTGTATAAGGGACTATAAGTTGGTCAGGTGTCTTGGCAAAAAATGTAATAGATTGTTTAATGCCTAATAACGCAACCTCAGCCATCATGGATGGATAGTGGGACAAGGTTCTCATCCCTGTAGATTAAGTATGAATCCACAATAGAGGCCCTTCTTGCCAAAGAACACCAGTTGGAAAGCCTTAAGTGGGGAGGATACACATCCCAATGGGCTTAGATTCATCAAAGCACACCAACTGTGCCCTAGTAATTGCTTGCTCTACCTTTTGAAGTACTATCTGAGCCTTTGGGGTTAACTGGCATGGGGAATTAAGATCTGGGTTTCTCTTTAAAATATCAAATAAGGGTTTAAGCTCAAAGCGAGTTAATTTCAAATATGGCTGAATCCAATTTATATCCCCAAGCAATGGTTGAAAAATCATTTAAAGTCCTTAAGCAATTGGTCCTAATTTCTACCTTTTGTGGTCTAACATGGGCATTCTGAATAATAGCTCCTAAAAATTCAATAGCTCCTCCCTTCTGTATCTTCTCCAGAGCAATAAATAAATCTTTATCTTTTAATTCCTTGGTTAACAAACTTAATGCTAATTCTAACAATTCCATAGAAGGGGCTGCAAGCAAAATATCATCCATATAATGTACAATTCTAACACAGGGAAACTTATCTCTTACTGGCTGTAAAGCTCTATCTACATAAATTTGACACATTGTAGGGCTATTGACCATACCTTGAGGAAGAACAATCCACTGATATCGTTTATTGGGCTGTTCATGATTAATAGAGGGTAAAGTAAAAGCAAATCTTTCCTTATCCTGACTATTTAGGGGAATGGAAAAGAAACAATCTTTAATATCTACCGCTACAACAGACCAGTTCTTTGGAATAGTTGTTAAAGCCAGTAGTCCCCTCTGAATGGGTCCCATGACTTGCATTTGTTGACTTATGGCGTGCAGATCATGATGTAAGTGCCATTTTCCTGATTTCTTTCTGATAACAAATATGGGGGTATTCCAGGGGAATTGTGAGGGCTCTAAGTGCCCCAGCTTTAACTGTTCCTGAACCAACATAGATGCTGCATCCAATTTTTCTTTCAACAGAGGCCACTGAGGTACCCACACAGGTGCAGTGGTCATCCATAAGATAGGAATCATAGGCTCAGTAGTCCCTGTGAAAAATCCAAGCTTTGCCAAT
This sequence comes from Sigmodon hispidus, assembly GCA_004025045.1. Lineage (NCBI taxonomy): Eukaryota > Metazoa > Chordata > Mammalia > Rodentia > Cricetidae > Sigmodon > Sigmodon hispidus. The sequence goes on from PVIH01006845.1 coordinate 56,350, forward strand.
TGGCGTTTCCTTGAGCCTCTATCGGTGTGGTAATGCCTTATAAATTGCACTCTAACCTTTTGCTATGAACAAACCCTGATCTAATCATAATATTTTTTGCTGTGTCAGAATAATCATTAGTAAGCCTAAGATTCATTTGACTCTGGATATCCCTGCCCCATAGATTGATTGACAGTCCTTCAACTACAAAAGGCTGAAACTTCACCTTTTGGTCCTCTGTTTTCCATGTCAATTCCTTAGAGCTGATTCGAGGGGCATCTGCGTAACCTAAACCTTGCAAGGTTGGCAAAGATGTCTGAAGTGGCCCTGATCGTGGCCAATCTCTAATTGTAATTATACTTCTATCTGCTCCAGTATCAACCAATCCTTGAAATTTTTTTGCCTTCTATTATAAGACCAAGCATAGGGCAGTCATTAAGAGATAGTGCCAGAAAAGCCAAATCAACTCAGGTGGATCCAAAGTCCTTGGATCGCTGTTTTTCTGAGTATGTGGGGTAACTGTCGTGGAAAGAGGGTAAGACTAATAATTGTGCAATGTGATCACCAGGGGTTATGGTAATTATCCCTCAAGGGGATTGACACATTACTTTGATGACTCCAGTATAATCTGGGTCAATAGCTCCAGCCATAACAATGAGTCCCCATAAGGTGGAAGAGGAGCAGCCTAACACTAGCCCAACTGTCCCTTTTGGGAGCGGCCCTTGCATGTCTGTGTCTAAGGGTTGTATTCCCATGCCTGTTGTTAGTATCATTCTGGAGGTGGCACGGAGGTCCAGCCCTGTGGAGCCTGATGTGGCTCATCATGGGGCCTGAGTGGTTGGAAATTCACTTCCTCATGGGCCCCAAATATTTTCAGGCCCTGTGACCAAGGTCCCACTACCCCGTTTTTTGGACTAACTACATGGGCAGCAGGTTGAATGGGTTGCCCATTAATGTCCTTAACAGACCTATATTCATTGGCCCAGTGTTTGCCCTTTTTACATCTTGGACATGTCCCTGGAGTCTTCACTGCTTGAGGTGGTTTTGTCCTTGTCATGGGGGCAGCCTCTCTGCACTGTCTTTTAATATGCCCTGGCTTGCTGCACTGAAAACACACCCCACTGCTGTTAGAATCTTTATTACCGTGAGAAGCAGCCATCACAGCAGTGGCGAGTTCCGCATTTAATAAAGGTCCTCCAATTTCTCAGCATGTTTTCATCCAATATTCTAGGTCCTTTCCTTTGTGTGGGGTGATAGCCCTATGGCACTCTTTTGTACACTGCTCATAAACTAATTGCTTTACTAGTAGCAGTGTGGTTTCCACATCACCAACAATTTGTCCTGCTCCATCCATCATTCGAGCTACAAAGTCAGAAAATGGTTCAGTGCTGCCCTGTATTATTTTGGTTAGGTTCCCTGCAACCTCCCCCTTATTGGGGAGGGCTTGCCAAGCCCTCATATTGATGGTGTTTATTTGATTATAAACTTCCACAGGATATGCTGTCTGATTATTTACCCATTGTCCTTGCCCTAACAGCATATCTGCACTCCATGCTGGCTGCCCATTGGCAGTGTTCTCCTGGGCCTGACTATATACCAGATCAGTCACAATTGACTTCCAGTCTAAACATTGCCAAATAGTTAAGCAGGCTCTGGCAATGTCTTGCCAATCAGTGGGTGTTAAGGCATTGTGCATAAGGTGCTGCAGCAACATGACAGTATAGTTGGCAGCTACACCATCTCTTTTTGCTGCCTCTGCAAGGTCTTTAATAATCTTATGGTCAATTACTTCATAATATCGGCCACGTGTGGCTGGATCCTCAAACACAGGGAAGTCTGTGGTCACCCCAGACCATGCTTCCTGGGGGATGAATGTGCATCCCAACTTCTTCCCTAAAGGAGGGGGAGCAGTAGCTCTAGCCTTTGTGGGATTGAAAGGTGGTGATCGACCGAGCGGCAGGGGATTGTAGTGTTCTCGCCCATAGGCTGCAGCCACCTCCTCTAGATCTTCCTCCTCCTCAGGGTCTAGCTCATCTTGAGATACATATAAATCTTTAAATTCATCTAGGACTGCGTGCAGTCCTGGGACTGATTCTGAATTTTTCTTTTCCTTTTTCTTTTTCTTAGGCCTATCTTTTGTAGTCCCTGTGCCTCCATTTTCTGATGCGCTATCCTGGCATATACTGAGAGCCTTACTTCCTCGCTGAATAATGTCTTCATATTTTCCATCCTTTAGGCAATAATAGATCAAATGCCATAGCAGAAGGGTGCCTCGGGAAAGTGTTCCCTCAGAGTTATGCTTCTCTAGATCCCTTCCAAGTTTTTCCCATGATGGAAGAATCAAACTGCCTGACACCCCAAACCACGGAGCACTGCTTTTGATATTTTCCAGCAACCGGCTTATGGTTCTGCGGGAAAGCTTTAGCCCTCGGCTACTCAATATAGCCTGAATAGGCTCATGGAATTCGGTCATGGGGTTGGCAGACAATTTGTTCCCAATCTTGTGTTCTGATCTACAAGCGGCTTATTAGATTGGACACACGTTTGATTTATTGCATGTCCAGGGAAGGCACTCCTTGCCAGGTTGGTGGCACAGCAGCCACAAGCAGACAAGAAAAATCAGGACAATTAAGATGAAAAAAGCTGCAGCAAAGATCTCAGGCACTAGACCTCCCAGGAGCACTCACATATCTGGACGGACTACTAACTGATGGTCCACTCTGTGTGTCAAGTTCTGAATCGGTCTTCACTGCAGGGCACGATGATTCCCAGGTTTTGGCACCACTTGTGGCGAGCTGCTTTCTGACCTGCAGAATGACAAGTCACCACATCCACAATTCTTCTCAGATCACACTTTATTGGAGTACAGCTCAGTTGAGGTAGAATGGTGGAAGAAAGACCCCATGCCTGAAATGCAGCCTGCTTATATAGGGAAACTGGGATGTGTGTATCCATATGATTGGCGCCCAAAGTAATGCCTCATTAGCATATAGCTGATGATAGGTGATAAGGAGTGCCAAATTAGCATAGTCAGGGATCACATCGGATAGGTCACTACTCAGTGCCTAATTAGCATAAGTGGCAGAGGTGCAATAGCTGGGGAACATGATGCAATGTTCCAGCAAGTTGCACAAGGGCCAACCGTGCCCTACACATGGTGACCTCAGTCACTCTGTGTGGTGATATGTTATATATTTAATAAACCCTGGAATATGAATCAGTCAACCCACAGTCAAAAACTAGGCATACATAGCTCAGGAAATTCTTCAGCTTTGACTACAAGGCCAAAGAGCTGGGCTTCAATGCTATGCACCTTTAATCCCAGTACATGGAAATCCTGTTAATGGTGAACTATGCCCTTAATCCTATAAATCCAGAGACAGAGATCTTTCTGTGATTCTGTGAGTTCAAAGATAACTACCAAGTAGACTAGCTCCTGCCTTTAATCCTAACCAGAAGGGGATACAGCTGACAAGAAAGGTATTTAAGGAAGGCTTAGAAAAATAACAGTAAGGTAGAAGCTACCAGGAGTGAGGCTGAGAAAGCTGGATGATAGATGGTTGAGCCTTGACTGTGGTGTTTCCTCTCTCTGACACTTCAGCCTTTCCATGATATCTGACTCTGAGTCTCTTTCAGTGCAACTCTTGCTCCTACAGCTCCCCCATCCTCTTCTGAATGGTTTCCTGAGTTCTGCCTAGTATTTGGCTGTGTATCTCTGCATCTACTCCCATTAACTGCTGAATGAACCTTTATTATGATGGCTGGGCTAGGCACAGATCTATGAGTATAGTGGAATATTATTAGACTATTGCCTCCTTACAGAAGATGGTGGATTCAGGCTCTGTATCTTCTCATTACTAAAAGTCTTTCTTATGGTTGCTCTCATAAGTTCCAGGGAATTTCTACTATACTAGGTTTCCATATAACTCCTCAAATGCACCCTAATTCTAAATATCTCTTCCAATATTCTCCCTTGTTCTCATCTGCACCTGATACCCCCTGTATCCATCCATATGCACCCTCAGTCTACCTGCAAAATATATTTTTTTTCTTTCCAGGGAGAAGATTTATTGGTCCTTCCTTGAGACCTCCTTATTACTTTGGTTGAGGAACTATTGACAGTTGATGGTTTCTAGAAAAGGAAGAGTGTTTTCAAAGGTTGGCCCTTGATAGATTGACTAAGCTTTAGTAGATGGTCCTATACCCTTGAATATATGGGAAGTATAAAGAAACTCAGTGAGTTATTTTTTAAAAGAAGAAAGAACACAAAGTTTGGAGGCTAGAAGGATGCAGGAAAGTGAATCTGGGTAGAGTTAGGAGGAGCAGTGAGTGTAAATATAATCAAACACATTTATAAAATTCTCAAAAAAATAATATATTTTTAAAATTTTAGCATTGATGAACCCCAACACTAACAGAGGAATTATTAGTAGTTGGCATCTGTCAAGAAAAGGACAATGGGTATTTCTCAGTGATATGACTCTGATAGGTTACCTATATTCTGGTAGATAATGCAACACTCTTGTACATACTAGAAGCACAAATTCGACACAGTGGGAAGAAGACAAACTTGGGAGGGAGATATAATGTATGTATGGAAAGAGTGCAGGATAAATCAGAGATAAATATGATAAAAATTCATTTTATACATGCATAAAATACTCAAAAGATAAATTAAAATAGTAAGAAAATACCCATGAAATTTATATAAAATTCTTGATTTCTTGAATTTATTTATTTATAATTTCTTTTTAGGTATATCAAACCAGGTAAAACCTGTCAAATAACTTCCTTTTAAAATAAAAAAATACATTTTGAACCTATGGGCATCTTAGTTAAGGATTCTATTGCTGAGAAGAGACACCATAAACATGGCAACTTTTAACAGAGAGAACATTTAATTGAGGTGACTGGCTTATAGTTTGGAGTCTATTTACATCATGGTGCAACATGACACCATGCAGGTGACACCATGCAGGAAGACACAGGGCTGGAGAAGTAGTCTAAAGTCCTACATTTTGCAGACAACAGAAAGTGGACTGTGACATTGAGAGTAGCTTGAGCATAGAAGACCTCAAATCCCACCCTCACAGTGACACACTCCAAGGCCACACCACCTAATCCTGCCACCCTTTGGGAACCATTTTCTCTCAAACCACCACAAGTAGAAAGAACAAAATACTTCAGTCCATGGAAGCTGCATTATGTCCTTTTTACAATATTGTTCCTTGCAAAGATCCTCTCTTCTATTTATCATTTATGACCTATTACAAATGCAGGAATTGTCTCAAGTAAGATTTAGAAACATGAGTAAATAATCCTGATTATTTCACCAGAAGAACTTATAACAAACTTTTGCAGATTTTACAAGAAAGAATTCAAATTATTGCATGTGAGAAATTGGGAAGAAACAAACAAATTTAAACAGTTTAATACATGACTCTCAAAAGAGAAAAAAAGGATGTTCAGAAATTGTCACTATTATTTTCACCTAAGTAGAAAGTTGACTACTCGGGGAATGCTTTCTTGGAGACATGAGTCTTTATGGTTTTGTTTGTAAATATTTTGCTCATTGGTATATGATATATCCTAGGAGATATAATCACAAACACTTTCATTCTGTTATCACATAGAATGTAATTAAGTTTAAGGACAGAAACACATCTATAAATTGACCATGAAAATTTTTGACCTGAAAAATAGAAAATGAAAAAAACAGGAGAATGAGAGTAACAATTTTCATAAACAGGTGACGTGAGCAGTAGCAGAAAACACCAAAAGAACAGGAAACTGGATGACTGGATTTGTTCAGCATTTACTGTGCACTGCATGCATCTTTCTATTCATTTGTATTATCATTACATCTGTGTAATGTGTGTGCATATGGGTCATGTGAGTGTGTGTGGGTGTGAGACAGAGAGAGAATGACAGAGTCAAAGAGAGACAGAGAAAGCATATGTAGTTGAGATAACTACAACTTTTAGTAGTTGGGTTTTGTTTCCTATATGTATCCAGGAAACTGAGCTTATGTCATCAGGCTTACCAGTATATGCTTTTCTCTGCTAAGCTGTCTCAACAGCCCTATGCAACACTTAATATATCAAGCTGTCATTATGACATTTAAAATTATGATACTGATGGCGATTTTCTTTTACAGGTGTAGAATTTAAGTAATTTCTCTGAGGTTAATATCATTTGGAGTATAGCCTGTCAGCTCTTGCTCACAGGTATGAAAGTGTTTAGTATTACCCCTGTTAATTGTCTTTGCAAATGGCATAATCAAAGCAGGACTAATGCTATTCCAATATTTTTACTCAGTGATTGCAAACTTTCCCTGGGCTTGCACTGAATCTCTGAAAATGTTGTAAATCTATCAATCATATACTCCTATTCCTGCTGTTACTTATTTCTGCACAATAATCTATATGACAATTCAAGACCTTACAACAAATATTTTGCATTTTTTTAATTTTTAAGGATAGTTAATTTTTAAATATCTTTACTGAACAACCTACCTTTTATCTGTCTGTGAACAAGCTTGACATGTATTTTTTTTGTTCCATTTCTCTCAACATGGCACTTCAACTTACTGATTTTTCTTTTAACCACATCATCTCAGGCTGTACACAGATTTTTTATTATACTAAGTCTTTCAACTACAAATTATCAGGTGGTAAATACCTCAAGACACCTGAGTTAAAATTCAAGGATTTTTATGACCTACTTTCACTCAGAAGTTGCAGAGTCTCATCATTGATACAAGACACGACTCTCATATCAAAGTGAACAAATAGTAGTGTTTTCTCAGTGTTCATGAACTAGAAGGAGGAATTTAGATAGCCCTGTATGATACACTTCACTGTGGATATGGTTACATTATTTGTGTGGTTCTAGTCTAAGATGAATAAAAAAAATTAAATGTATTACTGGAAAAATAAAATAAATGGGTAAAGTAACTGAAATAGGCTTTACATACTATCTTGTGACCTTCTTAGCTTTGAGATTAGTAGAAGACTGTGGTTTGCCTAGAACACATTCCAGAGATGATACATGATAATCAAAAAAAAAATTAGATCAGACCTAGAGGTGGCCAATAAGTGGCTGCTTTTCCATATGCTAATCAGCCAAACAAACTGTACAGATAGGGTCAAAGAGAAGTGTCACGGAAATTATCAGGCTGCTATATTTATATATTCAGGTAATGTCTGTTATTCCAAATCCACTTAAGGTACAGAGGGTATTCCGAGGGGAAAAGGGAGAAACAGCGCACAGAAGAGGTCCAAACTGAGCGGTTCTTCCTAACCATGCCACAGGTCAAAAAAAATGGGTCAGGCTTTCTCCTTGTCCTGGGCTCTTTCCAGTAGACCACGCCCTGCCCATCTCCGGTTCCTTGACGTCATCAGAGTTTACCTGGACAGCTTCTGGTTTCCTGCTACAGAGAAGCATTAGAGGATTGGCAGTAAACTTTTCCATAGGCAGAATATATATGCAGGGAGGAGGAAATACTGATAATAATCATCTTAATGAAAAGATTCCAAAGTCTTAAAACCAATATATTACAGATAATAGAAATTAATAACTAGTAGTAATTTTACTCATACTTACACTATTTTTGTCACAAGTATGTACATTAATTGAGCACTTTAACCTCCCCACTGAAACAAAATGGATTGAAGTAATCAAAAACTTCTATCAGCAGAAAGATCTGTATAAAGTACTCCTGTTTGGGCAAAAAGAAGAAAAGAATATCTTAAGAAAATGCATGAACATGATAATAAACAGGACTCTGTGACATGATAATCTGTCCAGAGCTGCCATTGAGCTGCAGCCTAAAATGGTGCCGGCTTCTGGCCTCCCCCTTCCCCAACGGGGAGCGCTCCCTAGGGAATAACTCCTTATTTGGCATGAGGTGATCATGCGAGTGAGCATCCAGCATCTGTATGCATGGCCCAATGGGCAGCATCCACGTGGCAGGGAGTGAGTGGATCACCGGAGAGCTTTTAAGCCAAGTGCCAGGGGGAAGGGGAGGGAGAAGGTGAGAAGAAAGAAGAGTGTACACACTGAATAAAGGACCTGGTCAGTTGCTGCAGAAGAATCTGGTGTTGCATCTTCCTTGCCGGTGAGGTGGGCGCGACAATAATCAAATAGTATGTCTAGCTTTTAAGCTGCCAACTTGGACACTGAAATCCACTGTGTAAAGCTAAGAGGACTGTCAAAGCCTTCTTGATCATACATAAACAGTATGCTACAATTGAAACTACATTGATAACTACCTCAGTTGTCATGGTAGAACCTTCATCCAGCAACTAATGGAACCAGATGCAGAGATTCACATTTTATCATTGGGCCAAGTTCCTGGAGTCCAAAGAGAGAGATGAGGACTTATATGAGCAAAGGGGTCAAGATCATGATGTGGAAACCCACAGAGCAGCTAACTCAATCTAGTTGAAGCTCACTGACTCTGAAGTGACAGCTTGGAGACCTGCATGGGACCTAACTAGGCACTCTGAATGTGAGTGAAAGTTGTGTAGCTTGGGCAGTTTGTGGTTCCACTGGCAGAGAGACCAGGATTTATTCATAGGGCATGAACTGGTTTTTTAGAGTCCATTTTCTAAAGAGAAATACCTTGCTCAGCCTTGATACAGGGGGGAGGGCCTTGGTTCTGACTAAATTTAATATGCCAGACTTTGTTGACTCCCCATAGGTCATACCCTCACTGTGGAATAGATGACGGGTTGAGATGGGGGTACAGGGAAAGATGAGTGGGGGAGGACAAAAAGGGAAGCAGGGGAAACTGAGGTTGGTATGCAAAATATAAAAAAAAATCTAAGAAAACTAAGTGTACCCAAAAGTTTTATGTGTTGAACATGTAATCTTAAAGTTCATATGTGAATGTAACTGGGAAGTGGAGCTATTGGTAGATAAATATGATCAGATGGCCCAGTAAATATAGGGCTCCTACAATGTTATTGGAATAATAGGAAAAATAAATTAGCATCTTTGCTATACCTTGCCATGAAGTGTCTTCTATCTGGATATAGAGCAGAAAAGCCCTCAACAAAATAGAAACAGACATCACATCACCTCAGTCCTATATCCCTGTCAGCTTCTACAGCAATAAGACAAATAATTTATATTGTTTATAAATAATCTAATTTGAAGCATTTTGTTATGGAAATGTAAAATGTAGTATTTTTACCAACTATACTTCAAAAAGATTTTTGAAAAAACTCACACAAAGTATGCAAGCTAGGGGATTAATTCTGTGCTAAAGAAAGGACTTTAAACTGCCTAATGGACTCAGACATGCCCTTCAGCTACAATTTCTCCTTCAAGTCAAATTGAAATAGAAAGTAATTATTATGCTGGTGCCCTACATAGCAGAAAACAGAACTTACACCCAGCTTTACCCAAGCTTCGAAAACTCCACAGCATTAATTTCACAGTGTATAGTGAATATTAAACACAGTAAACTCTGTATGCTTTGTTAAAACTAATTTACAACCTTAAAATTATATCTTATAGAGTTCTATGCCCTTTCAGAAACATCAGGTAAATTTAAGATTTTAAAGAATAAAGTTTTCTCAGGGAAACTTCCATGCTCATAAACTGCTGAAAGCTTACCCTAGAAAGTGGCTTGGTGGTTCTGGAAAATTCAGCCTTTTACATTTTCACAACACTTGTTTTATAAATCACATAAAGCTTTTCTAGAATTGTTTTATAAAGAATAAATGTGGTTCTTGGACTCTGTCACAGAGCAGAAAATCCCCAGAAAATAGAAGTAACAAATACTTGCCACCTGACATTCATCATGTCAAAGAGAATCTGTAGGATAATGAGATTTGCCGATATCTGTGCTACTTGCCTCAATCAAATGAGAAGCATTTTTGTGTATTTCAGGATGATTCAAAACATTTTACTTCAAATCTTTTTTTTTTTTTTGAGATACCACCTAACACCTGTTAGATTGGCTAAGATAAAAGGTACAGATGACAGCCTATGCTGGAGAGGATGCGGAGCAAGGGGAACACTCCTCCATTGTTGGTGGGAGTGTAAGCTTGTTCAGCCACTTTGGAATACAATATGGAGGTTTCTCAGAAAATTGAGAATCAATCTACCCAGGGACCCAGCAATACCACCTCTGGGTGTATACCCTAAAGATGCACAGTCACACTTCAAAGGC
>PVIH01006845.1:66611-86970 GCA_004025045.1 Sigmodon hispidus
AGCAGCATTATTTGTAATAGCAAGAACCTGGAAACAACCTAGATGTCCCTCAACTGAAGAATGGATTAACAAACTGTGGTACATCTACACAATGAAATACTACTCAGCAGTAAGAAAAAATGATATCCTAAAATTCACAGGCAAATGGATGGATTTGGAGAATATCCTCCTGAGCGAAGTATCACAAACTCAGAGAGATCAGCAGGGGATGTACTCACTCACTAGTGGTCTCTAAACAAACAAACAAGAAAAAAAGCCAAACATGCCCAAGCGGCAAACCACAACCACTGAATAGCTTGGGATCAGAAACACCCTGGACTGACCCTTCAAGCCCCAGTCCATCTATAGGAACACCTGACTCACTCTTGAGGGAGGGGGGACAAAACTGGATTTGGCCGGGAGTGAAGACTGATCCAAATCTTTTTTTTTTATATTTAAATTGAGAATTCATAGATGTTTCTTTGAGTTTCTTGTCTTAGGAAATACAAGCATATCAACGCAAAATTAAGGTTTGCAGTCATGATACCCTGGCCTTTGGGTGCACTATGAGCTCCAAGTGAATAACATGCTTGAGAAAAGAGTGAGTTTTCAAAAGACTTATGGCAAACAACCAAGTTGCCTGTCAAGTGGGATGCTAAATGTTTTAGCCTTTCAGATTTAGGAACTGCCTATTAAGATAGCATTCCACAGCAAACACTGATGCATACAGGTAGTGATTAGAAAACCACTGGGAAAAAAAGAACCAGAAAATTAAATTGAGAGAAGTAATAACATAAGTCCTGTCTACCTGCACTGTATAAAAAAAATGAATAAATCCATGTATAATTATGCAAATGTTAGTTCTCTGAAAACTAAAGCCAATAGAGCTTATAAGACAGTGGGTAAAGCTAATAAAGAGCTAGAGAATAAAAATAACAAATATAATACATGAAATGGAGGATATCACACAACTACCATCCATTTTAAAATAATATGACAATCATATACAGATACATTGCAGTTTTGTCACAACATGTAAGAGTGTAATGTTGGAGACTGGGAAAAGTTTCTTCCATTAAAGATCTTAGGTCACTTGAATACAGTAGACTGGGGAGACAGGGAACGTTAATGTCTTTTCTTTAACCAGGACACCAGGAAGTAGGCTTTCTCTCCTCTTTAATCTTAGCCATTTTTTTTTCTCAATGAGACAGTAGGAAATATAGTGAGAGGGACACAGATCAGAATGTGTTTATGGGTAAAAGTAGTGCTTTTTAGCTATCCCTGATAAATTTATGATCATCACCCACCATATGAACAACCCAAGCTAGTACCCTGGTAATAAAATCCAGATGACACAGCCTTCTAGTAGTACACACTTGGATAATCTTTCCATGAATATACATGATGAAACACTCCAGGTATTAGACGGCCCAAGTAAATAAACACTAAATTTCTTTTTTTTTTCCTCTGTTACATTTATTTAATCATACAATAATCATCTCAGAAGTCTTTCTCTTCATCAGATGTTTGAGCTACTTGCAAAATCTTTGTTTTTTTTGGCTTCAACATAGATCTTTACTCCATCATCAATATGATTGTCTTGTTGTAGTGCATTCTGAAGTTCTTCCTTTGAAGAAAACTGAACCCAACCTATGCCTCTGTGGAAGCCAGTCTCTCTGTCAAAGAGTACATTACACTTTTTTTACATGGCCAAACTGAGCAAAATGTTCTCTCAGCTCATTCGCCAACGCAGTCCAAGGAATTTTTCTGACAGAAGCGACATGCTGAACAACACGCGATCCTGCCCCACTCACACTGGAGGCTGCCATGTTAAATGAATCAATCTAGAGCTCAGCAACACTAAATTTCTAATTCAACAAACATACACTGAAGTAAAAATGTCCAGTCTTGAAGTTGAAATCAAATTATTGAATAGAACCATCTGTATTCTTTTAAATAACCTTGATACATGTACCTACCCCCTCTTATTTTTATATTATTAAGACCCAGAATTCTCAAAGAGCACATAAAATACATGACAAGTTGAATCACAGTACAGCTGAAATAACAAAAGTGACAGTTATGCTGAAATTTCAGTCAGGTTAAAAAAAAAAGGTACAAAAAACATCTATACTTAACAATTTGTTTACATTGTTTATATACACATTGCATAAAGAACTACACATAGTCAAGACAATCTACCTAGCAAAAATGTTTGACTCTTTCAATGACATAGTAACAACAGGTAAATAAGCATGAAAATGTACTGCTTGTAATTTGTCATCTGGGAAATTAACTTTGAAACTCTATATAGATAGAAGAAGCTTCAAGAGTAACTGATTTGAAAAAATGTCCTTAAAAAGCCAAGACAATAGAAGAAAAAGAAGAGTGGGAGAGGATAGTTACAGACATCAGAGGACTAGTGATGTGCTGAAATTGTTGATGGTAAATGATTTCATGTGTCCTGGAATCAAGCTATTCATATGCAACATGATGGAAAGGGCATTTTCTGACTTGAAAAGTTTCAAGATCAGTTGTATAATCATAAGGAATTTATTGTAACAAAGATCAAAAACACACATTGAAATATCTCAAAAACTAAGACATTGTGACTTTAGTTCTTTTTTTTCTTTTTATTGAAAATAGATTCTCCTATCATACAATACCCCACAACCCATTTCTGCTCCCTCCACACCTCCTAGTTTATGCCACATGCCCTCTTCCCAAACTCCAGTCCCCTTCTGTTTCTTTTCAGAAAAGAGCAGGACTCAAAGAGTTAACATCCAAATCGGACAGAACTAGATACAACAGAACATGGTGAATGTCTTCATATTGAGGCTGGAAAAGGCAACTCAACAAGATTTACCATTAGAATATTAAGAGTTTATGATTCTGAGAAGCATTCAGTTAATGTTGACATGTCACTGCAGAAAAAAAACTATGTTTTTATGAGAGGCTGAAACCCTCTCTCTACAATTTTAAATACAGCATTTGGGCATGGTTATTTTACATGAATCTAACTATGAATATTTTTGATCCATTTTGCCATGAAAAGAGCATTCAAATCTGTGTCTATTTGGAAGGTACATCTATCTAGATGACACAGATGTAGAGTCATTACCACCTTATGGTTAAGGAACTGGTTGTTGCCAATGAAGTGTTGTCAGAAAGGTTGTGATAATTCCTGAGAGTCTTTTTCTCTCTGCATGTTGGAAAACTCTTTAAAATGCAGATGGATTATATGCAAGGTAGTTCATATATGCTCATCTGCTTTCTAAATTTCAAATATTTTTAATTTATACTACTAAAATTTTAGACATTTTCTGCAATGTATTTTTGTCATAGTTTTTTCTACTCTCCCCTTTCAATTTCTTCTAGATCTTCCTACCATAACTACCTTCCAAATTCATGACCTTTTTTCCTTAATCCACAGAGTTCAGTGAGGGTGTCTCATATTTACTTTGATCTGGAGTCATTCACTGGAGCATGGAAGTCTACCAGAGCCACTTCTTTGAAAAAATGAGACTTCCTCCCCTAGCCATCAATTACCAATATATCCTTATATTTTTACACCTCACAGTTATAAACTAGTTAGTCATGTACCATCTTCTTTAGCCTTATTTTTCCTAATCTGCATAATTTGGCCAATTCACTCAATACCTTTGTGATATTTCTGATATAAGAAGCAATTACAGAAATTTTTAAATGGAAATTAACTTTTATGGCTATTATTCTTCACTTTGGAAGATGTTTCTTAATCTTTCCCATAAAGACTCTTATTTATATTATATCTGATATGCTTAATTCTGATTTAAGCATGAAATTGTTTAATTTTTTAGTTAATAGAGATTCAAATAACGATTTGTAGTGCTCATGGTTATATGATAAAACATTAACTATTTCTTCTCTATTTGCCCACAATTGCCAACATTTTTATTTAATCCATTTGATCTAAACATCAGTAATCTACTCATGGATAAATTTTATTTTCTAAGAGTTTTCTTATTTATATTCTATAGATCATATCCCTAAAGAATGCATATTTTCCAGACAACTATAGGTGTGGCTTAATCAAAAGCATAAAATTTAGTGAGAGAAATATGACTAAATATCGGTTCTGTGAGTAATTAAAGAAAAGGAGGGGGACAAATTGCCTGGTGATTAAAATGACTTGAAATTGAAGCCGAATTTGGCAAGAATGGATTAATCTGCCAAGTTGAGATTAGTGTTCTAGAGGTCTAACTTGGGACTAAATATGAGTATTTAGAAGCAAGTTATATAATTAAATAGCAAAGTTTTGAGTGGTACTAAATCGTTTGAGTAGGGACTAGAGAGGTGACTCAACAGTTAAGAGTGCTGGTCCTGCTTCCAAAGATCCTAGCTCTGTTCCAGACACCAGTGCCAGACAGCTCACCACTGCCTGCAATTCCTTCTCCAGGGAATCTGACACCCTAATGTGGCCTCTAGAAGCACCTGCATTCATATGCTACACACACACACACACACACACACACACACACACACACACACAGGAAAATAAATCTTTAAAAATATATAAATTATATTTTTTATAATTTTATTCATTTTAACAGTTAAGCATTTTAGTTTACACAATTGATAATAAATTAAAATGGTAAAAAAATTAAGCAACGTTGATTATAATCATATAAAATGCTGAGAATCAATTTTAAAACATAAAAGAAATAGGGGGTATCTAACTGCCAAATGATTTTAATTCAACTCTGTATAAACAGTTGCATTGAAAAGTTATTTGGTGTGAATTATTTTAAAATGTAGTTTATAAAAAATTTAACACAGAGTCTAATTACTAAATTTCTAATTACTTCAAGCTGGGAACATCACTTAGCACATAAAGCAAAAATGAAATCAAATGGAAAACTACCTGAAAATTCTGGATATTAAGAACTAAAAAGCAATAGACACAATTTTTTTTTTTTATAAAATTTCCATTGCAAGGGCTTATGGTGTTGTTTGTAAGAAGTCACTTTGGGAAGTGAACATACACATACCCAAAGAACAGAGACCTCAGGATCAACTGGCTATGTTAGCTTTCTGTGTCTTATTTCAGAGATTTCCTGGAGACAAAGTTCTGTTATTTGAGTGTCTGAGTGGAACCTAACTTTAAGGGCTGAGTACGTTATAACTTTGTTTCAATTCTGAGATGAAGTTTTGTAAGTCAAGCAGTTGGTCTACTACTGAGACACAACTCAATCCGTTTGGCCCAGTTTTTAATTCCCATGCTAAAAACTGCTTTATTAAAGAGTTTTGTAAATGCTAAATGAACTGCCTCAGCAAATAATGAATTTCCTATTAGTCAATTTATTTATATATAAGTTTGTCAGACATTTGGCAGGACTGCTCTTTCAGATTCCTTACAAGATGTAGTGTCTTGTAAATAAATCAACTTGAGTTGGAATGCTTTATTCCTGAAGTCAATAATTTACCTGAGCAGGACTAAATTTTTTAAAGACAGAGTCCCTTATGTAGTCTAATCCAGCCTCAAACTCACAATTATCCTCTCACAGCTCTGAAGTGCTGACAAAAGGTGATGAAAATTTTCTCCTAAATGAAGAGACCTCAGAATAGGGGAAAGGTGGAACAGTAGCCTCCATTGAGCCCAGTACAGAGATCCAGCTCTGGCATCTCTTCTGAGGATTTCCACAAAACAGCCAAAAGAGGCAGGTCTGTCAGAAGAGTAGGCTGTGAAGAGCACAGAACTGAGGCAATGTGCTAGTAGCTGCTAAATGGGGTGGGGAGAGATGATAAGGATGAAGAAGCATATGCTCCAGTAAGTAAATGAGCAGCATGAACGGGCGTTTTGTATATGGGAAGATCATGAGTGGTTTTGAATCTGAGTGGTCTGATAACTGGGTTTGATGGGGTTCATGATGTAAAATCACCAAATTAAAAAAGAAAAAAGAATTATTAACCCCAGTCATGTGTAATTTATACTAATGTAATCACAAAAATAGATAGGGAGGAGTGAGGGATTAAGCTTTGGTTTAAGGCAGTGCCAGGCACTGCCATGAACTCTGAATTGTGCTGATTAGTTCTAATGAAAAATTTTTAGATTTTGACTGCTAATTCACATTATTTCTTTAAGAGTTCTGTTGTGTAGTTTCAATGAGACACTGAAATTTTGTTGGGTTATGCTTTTCTCTTACAGAAAAAAAAAGTTGTTGCAATGCATGTGACAGTTGTGCAGGGTGGTTTTCCTGTGGGGCTCCTAAAGATGCTAGCACTGGCTTTTAGGACCATATTACTTAAAAGGTTGCCTTGCTCAGCCTTAAAACAGAAGATGGTGTTCAGGCTTACTGCAACTTGATATATCATGCTTTTTTGACCTCAATAAAACAAAGAATAAATGGATGGCAAAGGTCTCAGGGAAGGGTGCAGCAAAAAGGAGATGGGGAGAGACTAGAAGGAGAGGAGAGATTGAAACTGCCCTCAGAATGTAAAACAAATAAATATTTTCAAAATAAAGACAATAAAATATGAAAAAAAACAGAGGGAAAAATTATTGAATTAGTCAGAGCAGAGGAGTCCTAAATTAGGATGAGTTCAAACAGGCCAAAGGGAATGAAAGGCATCAGACATACAAACTCAATTTGAAATGGCTCCTCCTTTGAGTTACTGTCCACGTCTGACTAGTTCTGAAACCAGGGTTTCCATCTTAATGTTTGGATATTGCTGTGTTGACATGCATCCAAAACCATGACAGTATTGATGAAATATGCTGAATCTGGGACAAAAGCCAGGCCCACACAGCCCATTGGTGCTGTATTGGGAAAAACCTTTGCCTAGCAGAAGCACAGAAATGACACAGGCTAAGTGAGTTGCTCATACATACACAAAGCCCTGCTGATCATTCAGGGCATGCATGCTCTGTGTGCCTGTGGTCTAGTCATGGGTTCTTCAGAGCTCTGAGTGTGAACGTATATACTTACCTTCACAAAACTTTGTCTCAGGGAAAAACCAATTTTTTTTATTTATTTTTTTTATTATTATTTTTTTACTTTTAGACCATCTAGTGGCTGGGGCAGACCTCAGGTCTAAAAAGAATCTAGAAAAAAATCTCAGGAATGCAACTGACAGCTAATGGATTCAAAACTTGATTTTGCTCTGAAAGTTTAAACAATAGTTTCAAAAAATTACGCTACCTCATATTTCTTTACCCAATCCTGAAATGTCAAGCCCTTTAACACCCTGCTTGCATGCTTCTTTCTTTAAAAATCCTCTGCTGTCAGAACATAGGGTTTCCAATCTGATTCAAACCTGTCCAAAAAAATAAATTGAAAAACTCATGTGTTTGCATCAGAATCCAGCTCCTTGATAGTCTTTGGGGATCTCTTGATGCGGTTCCAACACTGAGAACATGACAAAGAACTGAGTTCAGAAACATAAAGAAGAACAGGAGACTACAGAGTACAAACACATCCTGATGTCAGAAATGTTCTTTGACAGAATCAAAAAATGAAAGAATGAACACTAAACAAAACACAAGTGTCGACAGTCCTTCTTTGTGCCTAAGAATATTGCTGGAGGATGCTAACAAACCAAACTGAAGTCCAGCAACACACAGTATGTTCTAGCACTTTCATCCAAAGATCCCATTTGTTTCTATGACTTACTAGACAACAATTAGGGGACAAGATAAATGTTGTATTTGCTTTTGTAAGCTTTTATCCATGATAAAAAAAAAAAAATCAAGGTCCAGGTGGTGGTGGCACACATCTTTAATCCCAGCACTAGAAAGGCAAAGGCAACCAGATCTTTATGAGTTTGAGGCCAGCCTGGTCTACAAAGTGAGTTCCTGGAAAGGCTCCAAAGGTACACAGAGAAACCATGTCTGGAAAAACAAAAACAAACAAACAAACAAGCAAATAAATAAATAAATAAATAAATAAAAACAAAAAAATCAGTGTCATAAAAATAAAAGCTGAAACTGGCTCCACTGAACAACAGAGGCATATACTAAAGGGGCTCAATTCACATGCCCTTCATATACCTCAGCACACAATGCATGATAGAAGGTCCGTATTCATTCATTGTAGGTGTCATCACTTTACACAGATCTCAGAAGACCCTTCTTCCATCACTTCACAGTGTGTCATACTTGCAACCTTTTATCCTTGAGAAAAAGTGTCACTTTTTTGCTCCACATTTTTTGTTCATTGTGTATTGCTTCAATATATGGCATATACAAAGCTGTGAAAATTTTGTGCTTTGATTCCTGGGTTTTTCCTCTGAGCAGCTAGGTAAAAGGAAGAACATAAGAGAGACATCTAAGGATTCCTCTGGGAAAGGAAAATAATATCTCTTCAGTAAATTGGGATTACAAGGGGGAGCAAACAAGGGGAGGTGGAAAGATATCATGGAGCAATGGAAAGGGAGAACAAAGAAATGGATGTCATGATAGACAAAGCAACTGTGGGGTTATAGAGAAACCTAGTACTAGGGAAAAACCCAAGAACTCACAAGATGTCCCTGGCTAGGACTCCAAACAATAGTAGAGAGGGTGTCTAAACAGGACTTCCTCTTGTAATCAAATGAATGACAACCCTAGTTGTCATTATAGAAACTTCATCCAACAATGGATGGAGCCAGAAGCAGAAATCCATAGCTATGCACCAGTTCCAGCTCCTGGTCCAGCTGAAGAGAGAGAGAGGAGAGAGTAATATGAGTAACAGGATCAGGATTATGAGGACATTCACAGAGAGGACTGACCTGAGCTATTGGGAGTTCACTGAAAGTAAAATGACAGCTGAAGAATCTTCATGAAAAGAAACTAAACCTTCAGAATATAGATGAAAGTCAAAAGGCATGGGCAGTTGGTGGAACCTCTTGCAATAGGATCAGAGTTTATTCCTGGTGCATGAACTGGCTTCTCTGAGCCCATTGTCTACAGAGGAACACCTTATTCAGCCTTAATACTGGAAGGAGGGACTCAGCCTACCTCAACTGGATATTCCAGACTAAAGTAACTCAGCTTGGTTGGGGAATGGATAGGGGGTTTTGGGGAAAGCTGAGAGAGGACTTAAATTAGGGGAGAATAAGGGAGCAGTGGCAGGTATGAAAAAAACCTTTTGAAATAAAAAAATAAAGATAACTAAAAAAGAAATAGAAAAATATAGATTACTGGGATTTTGCCTCATTGCATTACTAATTAAGTTTTCAGTGTTGTGACTGGCCTCACTCTGTTTGGAAGCCCTGCTCTATTTTTCTTTACACTGAGTAACAGAGTAAAGAAAGAGTCAAATTGACTCCAATATGTAAATTCTTTTTCCAGCAATATGATACCAGTGTCACTTTTTAGCTCAGAGAAAGGGCCACTGAAGATCTCAAAAGATACTGATCTAAACTTATATCAAGTATCTGATTATTACCATGCTGAGAACAAAAAAGAATGTGTACAATACAGAAACACACTATCCTATTTATTGTTAATTTCTAACCTGTGGTCAGCTGAGAAGAATGTGTCTAATGAGGAATTGGATAAATCAGAGAGGACTGTGGGAATGTCTGTGATGGGACTGTCTACATTTTTCACTGGTGTACAAAGGCCTAGTTCTCTGTGGGTGCTACTATCCCTATACAGATGTGGCCTACATTTTATTAGAAAGCTAGCTCAGCATAAACCTACAAGATGTAGGTAAAGAAGAAGTTTTTTTTTCCTTTTTTATTATGAATAAAGTCTCATTTTTTATCAATGTATCCAATTGTTAAAACTCCCTTCCCCCTCCCACCCCTCCCAGAAGAAGAGGTTTTATGAATAGGATTTCATTCACACAGGTATTAAGACCAACAATTTGCTCCTTATACTTATAAATTGAGAAAGCTCATTTATAACAAAGAAAAAAATCTCCTAAGTGACAAGGAAGTTCACAGAGTAGGACAAAACTTTTGACAGCTATATATCTAATAGGGGATTAACTTAGAATATTCAAAAAACTCAAAAACCAAAAAACTCAGGAAAAAAAAGAATTACTGAATTTTAAAAACAAGCTACAGATGAGAACAGGAAATTCTCAAAAGAAAAAATAAAATGGCTAAGACATAAACATCCCTAGCAATTAGGGAAATTCAAAGATGATAAGAGCATACCAATTGGTTTACCCAATAACAGATGATTTGCCTTAAAACATACACAAAAGTAACATTATGTAGACTGAGAAGCTTATGATAATGTATTTAAGGATATTATGTATATATATATGTATATATATATACATACATACATACATACATACATACATACATACATACATACATAGGGAAAAGAGACCCTATTTCCCTGTGGGATTGCAAACTGTAACAGCCACTATGAAAATCATCATGGAGAATTCTCAAAAGGCTGAAGAAGCTTTAAGATTAAAGTGCTTATGTGGCTCTGATTCACTCTGGCTCTCTTGAGTGAAGCTGTCAGCACAGCAGTTGGACACAGTCAGTCTTTGACAGCCTGGATTCCATCTGGACACCTGCACCACTTTAACATTTATTTCTATCTCCAAAATCAGTGTTTATAGTTATTTCAAAAGTATTTGCCAACTTTGTAAAACAACAGAAAATTTGAGTCACCCAGTAGACTATGTTCAAGTTGAAGCAGAACAAGGCAACCTATTTAATTCTATGGTGTTTACGTTCTTCTTTTACATTGTTCATCCATTCTTTCCTTTTTTACCTCCTCTCTCCTTTGTTTCTTTTCTGTTTGTGTGTCTTTCTATCTGTGATTTTACTGTTTAAATTAGAACCAAGTATCATGTGTCTGCTGTCTGTTATTTCTAAGCACAAAGCAGCTATGTCATGCCTTATAGTTAAAGATTTGAGGAGCTTTATCTGACTGTGAGCTTCAATGCTATTATCTGTGAACTCAATGTTAAAACTCAAAACTACATACTAAAGAACTAATAATAAAATAAAAGCCTACATAGTCAGGCTACTATTTATTGATAAAAAAATGTAAAAAAGAGACTTTAAGATAAACACTACCACATTTCTCCTAATTGTATTTTTGCGTTGAGCCGTGGTTTGGTATTTGGACCAAGCTCATATAAAATAGCTGATGGCAATATTTATAATTGACTGTATTATAAATGTGATATCATTGTCTTTATTTGTCACCAAGTAGGAAATATAAAAGTATTCAAAATTTGCTGCCAAAAAGTTGTAGTATGTTTGAGGAAAATGTGTTTTCTTGATCTTAAAATTAAGGATACTAAATTTATAACATGTACTAAAACATTACAGCATATAGTACATTGTGTAAACTGTTACTGAAGAAATCTTCTAGACATCCTCATAGGCACATGTTAAAAACAAATAAATAATGTTTTCTATCAAAAATATAGTTACAAAAATCATGCATACTGCCTTTAATCCCATAATCCAGAGACAGAGATTTTTCTGTATTTCTGTGAGTTCAAGGCTGACTACTAAATAGTAGAAGCCCACACCTTTAATCTTTACTTGGATGTGAAACAACTGGACGAAGGTATTTAAGGCAGGCATAGAAAGACAGATTCAGGCATTAGAAGTTATGAGGAGTGAGGCTGAGGAAGAAGCTAGAAGATAGCTGGGTGAGATTTGACTGTAGTGTTTCCTCTCTTTGAAATTTCAGCCTTTCCCTGAAAAAAAAAATACATACAACTCATTTCTTCACAATTTTCACATGTACATTAACTAATGTTATCAAATTTATTTCCATTTATCTATCCTAAAACCATATCATTATAGCTATACATATACATATGTCTCAATTTTAACTGTAATAAACCTGAAAATTGACTACCAAAAGGGTTCAGCATGTATAAGCAAATCTATGGCCTTGAATTCAATCCCCAGATTTCAGGCTGAAAATCTGCATTCTGCTTGTTGTTCTCTGACATCTACAAGTGTACCATGACATGCATCACCCTGTATGTACACACACAAATACACACACAGACACACATACATACACACACACAAAACAGAGCAAATAAAATAATTTCAAAGCAGAGTTTTACATTCTAATAAAGCACATTATGTTAAGAATTATTTATCCTTATTTTAAGACATACTAAAATATATGTAAAATTTACTGTTAGTTGCCATTAGAATGATATTAAAAGTCAATATGAAACTGAATTTTAGTCCATTTTTTCTTCAAATCCTATTTAATCTTCTATATGTTCACTATCATAAAGTAATGTTGATTAGTTCAAAACAATAATATCACAAAACTTTTCAGGCCATATAATTTAGAAATATTTCTTATTATTTCATTGATAAATGAGAATTTGAATTTTTTTAAAAAATGTTTTATTTGCTGAGAATTGATTTTCCATTTTACAACCTTCTAGATGCTTGAGAAATTATATCATTAAGTGTGACTCTCTGAAATTTATCTCATGGAATTATAATAAAGACATTTGGTAAACATATAATATATAATGTCATCAGTATTAGGCCTTGTTTGATAGATTATTTTCACCTTTATTGTCAAGAGTATTAAAAATAACTTTAGGCAAAAGACAATGTTTTGCACAGTGTTGAAGAAATGAACTCCACAAGCAGAAGAATGAAACTAGACCAATATTTTTAAAAGGAACCTGAAATGGATTTATGTCTTAACATAAGGCTAGAAGCAGTGTGGGGGCTACACATATGACAAGAGAAATGCTTCTGACATCCTGGAAAGAAAGGGATAGGTTTGAAATGCAGTAAATGAAAACAAAGCAGGACAAGGAAGTTCTAATTAAAGATGAAGGTGACCTAGTTAACTTATGTAGATAAATGTATTCCTTTGTATAATAATCTTTTATTTGCTGTTGTAAATAGAAAGCATATTTATCAAATTTTCTACTTGGTTAAAATTAATAAACTATTGATTGTGTTAAAAATAAAATAGATTGTTTATATATATGAAATTCTCTAACAGTAAAAACAACTTTCTGCATACAAGAGAAGCAATTAACTGTGAAAAAAATAACACAGAAGTAAAGAAGTATCGGTAATAGATTGGAGACCAAGCTCAAGAAACAAACAAACTAAAACAGTCCACTAAAAAAGTGACCGATAGACTTAGTAGACATTTCCTAAAACTATGAAAAGAGACTCAGTTTTACAAATCTACAGAAAATGAAATTTACAAACACAATGGAAGATGAAATATCATGTCACCAGAGTAACAACAGCTATTATCATAAGGACAGGAAAAAAAAAAAAGTCCTACTCTAGAGGACAGGGAACTCTTAAACAGTGATGGTTGAAATACAAATTTCTAGAGCTGAGCGGAAAACAGTGAGGGGATATTTAATTATTTTAAATAAGTGTTGTGTGAGCCAACTCTCCCACTGCAGTACTGCTCACATAGTGAAGGGATTGAAAAGGCATAAGTGTCCATCAGCTAATGAAACATATAAGGAAGATGTGTGTAACAATCTTTCCCGAAAAGGGGTAGAATCTTATCATTTTCAGAAAACATGGATGGATCTGAAAGTTACTATAGTAAGTGAAAGTCACAGAAGAATGAATTACTGTTTTGATTTGCTTTGTTTTTTACCCTAACATGTAACCACATTCTTGAAAATCTGAGTGATGATATCACAGGCTTGAAAGAAGGGAGGTACAGACTGAAGAAAGAATTGTTAATGTGTACTGTACTTATATAAAATCCTATATTTCTGTTACAAATTAGAATGACAGTATAATGATAATATATTATTTGTGTATATAGTACATATGCATAAATATTAATAAAAGGACACAGGATTTAAATATTTTGCTATAATAAAATTATAAATATTTGAGAAGATGAAAATTCTTACCTTGGTTTAAACATTTATGCAGTCTATAACATGGCATGTTACTCCATAAATATGTAAATCAGATTAAAAGATTGTATCATGTGCCAAATTATATGAATGAGCTCTCATTGCATAGAGGAAACTGACCATGCCCCACCCTGATATATGAGGGTTACATGACATTATAACTTTCTTCACTTCTGAATCTGTTTTAATGAAAGCTCAGGAAATGTTTGCCAAAATGTACAGAGCAGAGGCCTTTAATAGCAGTTTAGTGGCTGCCATGTAGGAGCAGTTAATACCCTAAGTCTAAAATAAAGCTATGTCTCTGTTGATTTTATCATAATATGAAATGTTGACTTGGTCTATTCGTAACCTAGAAAGACAAATATTTTGGGCTTTTACATAATGAAAACAATTAAGAAATGGTAATGAGAAAAATAATTAATAATCAATAATAATAAAATGCAATTAATAATAGCAATCCTTTATTACAGAGTTTTTACAAGGCTAAAATTGATTAATTATGAAGTATTGGCTTTGAACACATAGGAGTAATATAGATGTTTAAGGACTACATATATATATATATGTATTCCTTATTTATATATATAATTATATGTTATTATGTATGTTATATTTTATATATAATTATGATACAGTAATATATGATATATATTGTATATAATATATATCCTTTTTATTTATTTTACATACCAATAGAATAGATTTTTGGGGGATGGATATATTTTTATATATATTAATTTGATAAAATCTCTAAAATGTAACAGAATAATTAAATGATTTACTTATATTTTTCAATCATTTGGTAAAGTTAATATATACCAGATTTTTTACCATAACCTTTCTATTTTCATGCTTTTAAAAAATATTTGACAATTTTATACATTCAATGATATTTTGTCAATTTCACTTCCTATTACCAAAACTTTTCTTTCCAATATAGCCCCTTTCTCCCTTCATGTCCTTAGTTTGATTAACTCACAGTTAAGTATGGGCACTTGCATGAACATGAGTGACAGTTTATTTACTGAAGCATGGTTAGCTAACCTCAGAACTACTAGCTGTGAACAGAGCCTGGGAGGATTTGGATACAAGTTGTTGATTTGAAGCCACAATCAAGGTTGGAGAATGGAATACTATCATGTTATTTTACCTTATGGTGGAGGAATACTCAGATATGTATGGTGTGACTTTTCCTGGAGAGCATGTGCAAATACCTACTCATCCTAGATCGAGAACTAGTGAAAGATGAATGTATCATTCTACCAAAGTCTAGTTTAGTGAGTCAATATGATTATCTAAGTTACTCAAACAGGTATTGGTAAGAGATTATTTACAGGAGTAGAAACATCTTTAGAGCAGCTATATTACCAAAAGCCTACTCCAGCATCAGAGATGATTCATGAAAGCTCAAACCCTGGAATTTAGATTTTCAGCACATTCTTCTGGAATTACCAGGTTGTTCTAGTTTCACCTGGCAAAGGTTTTTATTGTTATTAGTACTTGTTTATTTGTCTTTCAGGAATACTGGTTATCTGAGGAAGAGATAAGGACATGAGGAGAAGAAACAGTGACTGGGAGAGGGAGGGGAGTTTGAAAAAAGGGGATGCATGGATAAAAAATGAGACTTTATTCATAATTAAAAGAAGAAGTAAAAAAGAAGTCAAAATGTAGAGGCAAATGTGGAGGTACATTCTTGTAATTACAGCATTGCGTGGTAGAGGATGGAGGGCTGCTATACAGCCTGGTCTATACAAAGAGTTCCACAGTAGCCAGGGATACAAAAGGAGACTTGTCCTAAAACAAACAAGAAGAAAAGGTGGGGGAAATGGATAGACAAGGATGTTAAAACAGAAACAAAGAAGACAGAGGCTTGGAGAGCTGCCTCAGATGTTAGGAACACTTTCTGCTCTTATAGAGGGCTTAGATTCAGTTCTTAGCATCCACATCCATACAAGTCTCTGTAACTGTATTCCCAGGGGCCCTGACACCCTTTCTGGACTCTGCAGGTATCCAGCATGTACATGGTGCAAGACATACATGCAGGCAAAACATCCACAGACATAATTAAAAATTAAATTATTCTAAGTAGGAGTTGGAAATATATCACTATGGGGGCCTATGAGAACAGAGATTTAAAACAACCAGACATAAACCTTGCTCTTATTTTACATATATTCCTGTAACTATATTTATGTCTCTATTAGATAGGTAGAAAATGCAGATCAGAGGGGGAGAGAGAAAGGAAGAAATGAGAATGAGTTTATACTAAGCTTAGTATAGTTTATACTAAGTTATATTATACTATACTATTTCAGAACTATAAGAATCATTCCAGCCAACTCTTTGTGCTTATCTGTATTCTTTCAACAGCAAAGAACCAAAGAAAACAGCAAAATCCTGGTATTCAACAACTATAACATCATTTAGGTTTTTAACATTTTCAATATACATGTTCATAACTTTAAGCTGCCTCAAACTTATACACAACTTATTTATTCTCAGTAAAGTTTACAATTTATGTAAAACAGAAAACACAAGCTAAATTCACTTGGTCTTCATAATTATATTATGTCAAACTTCAGGACATAATGGATTTACTGGTGCCACAGCTGTAATACAAATAAAAAAGAAAAAAGTAAGCACTTTTAGGAAGGTTTACTATGCTGTGCCACATTTCAAAAAATTGTGAACTTACATATATGGGCTGTTTAATCAAGCCAAGACCATAACTGAATATTTCTTCATTCTTCGAAGCATGGACTGTCAAGAATGATATCACTTAAAAGTAGAAAATTTAGAGTAGCTTAGAGAAGAATTATTTCACAGAGAATGGGAATATAATTAGGAAGGCATCTTCTCCCAAATTAGATTTTTACAACATTTTGTTAAACCACTCTAAATGCTGAAATGCTAGTGATGAACCAGTCTCAGGTGCCTTAGAGTAAGATTTAATGCAAAATTATTATGAAAGTAGGGTAGCTTTCTCACTAGTATCCATGAATCCTATCAGGTCAGTTAGATGATAGCCTGGAAGAGACATGGACAGTCACAGACCACAGTCATTGTTGTAGGATTCTCCAGCCTCTGGAAGGGGAGAAAAATGATCTAGAATATGTTTAAAGTAATTAAAAAAATTTTAAAGCAAATTTAAATTATCTAAAATAAAACATTTCATCTTGTTTAACTAGTTATTTTAATGTCAGTTTTTAGATAGATGTCAATTAAATTCGAATAGCCTTTTTACACCAAGTAAAGAAACATATTTTAGAATTCAGCTGCTGGGCCACTTCTGGGTGGTTAGAAATACACCAGTGTTTTGCAAGAGAGTAAATAAGAACAAAAACACATAATTTTCCAAAACAAATAATGTCTAGACATAATAACAGACATTGAGAAAATAGATAATCATAATGTCATACTCAAAAAAGTTTACTCCAAAAAAATAGAAAATGTGAAGAAATGAAAAAAAATTGATAGATACCATGTACCAAATTCAAATGAAGATTAGACAAACATATAGCCCTTAAGAATACAGAAGCAGTCATTAATAGTCTCCCTACCAAGAAAAGCCAAGAATCAGATGATTTCGGTACAGAATTCTAGCAGACATTTTAAAAAGAACTAATATCAACACTTCTCAAAACATTCCACAAAAGTAATATAGAAGATAGTCAAATCCTTTTTATAAGCTTATACATACCCTGATATCCAGGTATTGCAAAATGATTCTCAGCCACTTCTCTATATAATCTGGTAATATTTATTATTCAAAAAACACTTACGGTAAAAAGGAAATTCTGAGAGGGTGAAAAGGAGAAAGAAGCATGCAAGGGAATGTGATGGAGCTTCTTCTTGGAACACACTGAGGCCAAAGAGAGGGAGTCACCTCCTCATCTTGGGGTCTCGCCAGCTGGCCACACCCCGATTGGATTCAGTTCCTTGACATCACAAGTGTTTACCTGGGTACGTACTGATTTCCCACTACTTCTCCCCTTTTCACTAAATAAGAGAGTTCTGAACTAAGTATAAGACTATCTATTATAGGGATTATCACAAGATTGTGTCTAGGGAAGGGAAAGGCACTAACAAAAGCAAGGTCACACTACAACTAACAAACAACCAATACAAGGTACTTCTTAATGTCTAGAATATTGATATAAGGCAATATACAGGGATTGCTTCAAGGCTGTTTATCTTGAATAATAAAGTTCAAATAACTGAATGTTTTTGCTGAGATATGAATAGCAACCTCAAATATCCAGTCTTTAACACCATTAATACCTAAGAATGAAAATATATTACCTGAAGGTTGGAAGCACAAGAGAGTAACTTCCAAGATTTAGGAGAGGACAATGGCAGTTAACTACCTTGACAGTCATCCACAGCTTCTCTGTACAGTGAGAGCATCCACTTTTCTGGCTACTGTCCTAGGATGTCTGACAAGTCTCTTTAGAAGTAGGGTATTTTTGGGTGAGACAGTCTTATGCTGTCCAGGAAGGCTTAGGTAGCCTCTATCCTTCATCCTGCTTGTACAGATCCAACAGTGCATGTGCTGACAGCAGTTAGGGCAAGTGTAGTCCTTTGCCCATCAGGCCATTATCCACTAAACAAGACAACTCTTTGTGAGATGTCCATGATGCTCAACATCACCTCAGGAAAGGAACAATGATGCCAGGAGTTGTCGTGTCTCTCATGGCCAAATTCTAGATAACAAAATCTTGAATGGCGTATTCTCTCAGTCTATAAATTGGTTGAAGACACCTATCTATCTGGTATATTTTAGAATGTTTCTGGAAATTCTGAGTATCCTGACTGTTATATGGCATCTCTTTCAAGGTGGGATGGGATCTTTCCACAACTGCTTGTCCAGTGGGATTGTGTGGTAACCCAGTAATGTGCTTTATATCATAATATTCAGAAATCTGCCTAATTTTCCAGGAAGCATATGCTGAAGCATTGTCAGCCTTAATTTGATCAGAAATTCTTAACATGGACATGGCTTCCAGAAGATGAGTGAATATAGAATTAACATTTTCAGAACTCATGGCACTAGCCCATTGCATTCCTGAGTAGATGTCAATGGTTTGATGAACAAATTTTATCTTACCAAATTCTACAAAGTGAAGCACATCCATCTGCCAAATCTCATTGTTCATTGTACCCTTAAGATTGCTCCCATTGAGTAAGGATGACTTATTATAGAGGGACCACTTATCACCCTTTTGCAGCATTTCCTTGGCTTGATGCCAATTGATGGAAAAGCTCCTCTTTAATCCCTTGCTATTGACATGATACTTCTTGTGAATTTCTGAGGCTTCTATCACATTTCCTATTAATAACCAGTCAATATCATCAGTAGCCTATGTCAAAGGGCCAGGAAGGCCTGAATGAGACCTGATATGTGTTATGTACATAAGATGTGTTCTATTTTTCATGATATCCTGCAGCTGTACAAACAATAAGGTTAATTCTGTATCATCAGGAATGAAGTCAGCAGTCTCAATATGTAAGACTACTCCTTCTGCATAATGAGAGTCAGTTATCAGGTTAAGAGGGCCTGTAAAATCCAATAGCACCATAATAATATTATATAGTTTTGCCTTCTGAACAGAATCATAGGTGCTCTGAGCTACCTTACTGAAGTTTTCTAATTTATAACCAACCTTTCCTGACTTTTTTGCATCAGTAAAAAATGTAGAGGCTCCAGGAATAGGCTCATGAGGAAAAATCCAGTTAGTTTTCTTTATGAACTGAATTCTCTTGCTTTGGGGATATTTGTTATTAATCTCTCCCAGGAAACCACTACAGGCCATCTGCCAACACTCTCTTCCCATAATTGATCAATTTCCTCATTAGTCAAAGGTACAACAATTTCTGCTAGATACCTTCCAGTCAACTGACAAAGCCTAAATTTTCCTTTGAAAATAAAATCAGAAATCTTTTCAATGTAGGTTTTCAACTTTTACTTGGCCTATGTTGTAGAAATATCAATTCTAGTATAATATTTTCTCTTTGCATTTTGTCTCCTGTAGGGGAATACTCAGACGGTAAAGTAACCAAGATGCAGTCAAGGTCTGGATCTATATGATTCACATGTGCTTCTTGTAATCTCTTTTCTACCAGTGCTAATTCTCTCTGAGCTTTAACAAAGAATTCTCTGGGACTGTTCAAATCCTTATTTCCACCTGAGATTTTGAACAAATAAACTAGTTCAAAGTTTTTAAACCAATAACTGATTGTATGTGGGTGATATCCTCTAGAAATTTTTGAAAATCATTAATAGTTGTCAGTCTGTCTCTCTGAAGTTGCACCTTCTGAGGTCTAATTGTTTGCAAGCCTATTTTATATCCCACATAATTGATAGAATCCCCTCTTTGTATCTTTTCAGGGTCAATATGAAGTCCCCACTCAAGCAACACCTTCTTCATTTCTTCCAACATTCTTTCCAAGGTGTCTACATCCAGGTCCACCAATAATATATCATCTGTATAATGGTAAATGATAGATTGTGGGAATTGTTTGTGTATCACTTCTAGAGGCTGTTG
>PVIH01006845.1:87070-106860 GCA_004025045.1 Sigmodon hispidus
AAAAAAAAAAAAAAAAAAAAAAAAAAAAAAAAAAAAAAAAAAAAAAAAAAAAAAAAAAAAAAAAAAAAAAAAAAAAAAAAAAAAAAAAAAAAAAAAAAAAAAAAAAAAAAAAAAAAAAAAAAAAAAAAAAAAAAAAAAAAAACAGTCCTTCAAATCAATAACTATAATAGGCCATCCTCTAGTTAGCAAAGAGGGTAAGGGTATAACAGACTGTAGGGTGCCCATGGGTTGAATCACCTTATTAATTGCTCTTAAATCTGTCACCATTCTCCATTTCCTAGATTTCTTCTTGACCACAAATCCAGGGGAATTCCATGGGCTGGTTGATTCTTTAATATTCTGAGCTTGTAACTGTTCCTGTACCAATTTTTCTAGGGACAATTTCTCCTCTGTCAAAGTCCCTTGCTGAACCCAAATAGGCTTTTCTGTCAACCACTTCAAAGCAAGCCTGTGAGTGAATTTGTGGGGTTAATAGCCTTTAAACTGTGCTGTTATGCAACCTGAATAATTGGAGGCTATTTTGCATAGCCTCTTGAAACATTGTCTTCAGGGGCATAATTGAGTCTCTGGTTGATATTTGAGCCTGTAGGGATCTTAATTTGGGTGTTCCATTGTTGTAGAAGATCACAACCCCATAAGTTCATTGCTTTGTTAGCCATGAATGACTTCAATCTTCCTCTCTGTCCTTCTGGTCCTATGCATTCAAGCCATCTCATTCACCGTTTTATCTGAGATATTGTCCCAATACCTAAAAATTGAATATCTACCTCCTTGGAAGGCCATCTAGGGTGCCATGATTGTGGGGTTATGATAAAAATGCCAGCTCCCTTGTCAACTAAGCCTTGCAAATAAATATTATCTATTATTACTTTCATCTTTTGTCTTTGTCCATTTATGGGAGTCTGTCAAAATATACGTTTTGTCAATTTACTTGATACCATTAAATTCTCTTGTAAAGACAATCTATTGTCTATAGCTACATGCTCTTCTGTTGCATCCCTTGAATTCACTACTCATCCTAAGAAAGCTGCTCTTCCACTGTGACCAAATATGACTGGACCTTCGTTGGCTTTGAGATCTGCTCTTTGAGGGCTTCCCCAGAGAAAGCCCCAAGTTACATTTGCCCATGGTAAAAGGTTGCGTTCTTTGTCTCTTGTGGATCTACCTTCATTTGTTCAATGTTGGCCTTTGTCACATCTCCTGCACAACCCAGAAGGTAGTGGCCTTCTGCTTGAGTCATCCCTGGGATTGAGAGTATTCCCATAGATACCACGTCTACAGTTTCTCTTTATATGTCCTGGCTTACCACAATTAAAACAAATGATGCCCTGATTTCTTATCCTAACATTAGCAATGGCTTGCCCCACCCAATTCTCCTCATTGCTATGTAAAGATTCAGCATTAATTGTAAATTAAATCCATTCTTCTATGGGTGCACCTCTGATCTTTAATGGCATGAGCAATTTTTTATATGTCATATTAGTATGGTCAAAAGCTAAAGACAGTATTAATTGTGTCAGAACTTCTGGATCTGACACTGTTCTATGTACAGCCTGAGTCAACCTCTGTAGAAAGTCTGTATAAGGCTCCTTCAGACCTTGTTTGATCTGGGTATATGATCAGTTTTCTTCCTGTGTCTAAAACCTTTTCCCAAGCATTTATGTCAGCAGTATGGCACAGAAACAGGGCATGGTCATCATAAGTAGTCTGAACTGCCACATCAGCAAACTAGCCTTCCCCAAGGATTTGTTCCCTGCAGATGTTAACATTCCCAGTTTGATTTTGAAATTCTAGGGCTCTAGCCTCTCCCCTAAACCAATTCTTCCACTGTCAATTTCGACTAGTGTCCAACACTGCAATGGCCAAATGTATCCAGTCATTAGGAATTACTCAATTCTGTGTCAATCATGAATTTAGAAATTGCTTTACAAAAGATGAGTGTATTCCATATGTCACTATGACTTCTGTTATTGTTTTAAAATCTTGCATATTAACAGGTTCATAATGTTATTCCATGTTGTCTGAAGCCTTTCCACATATTTTCTTGGTCTCTACCATGACCAAGAATAGTGTCAGTGGAGTAAGGGGCAATCCCCTCATTGTAGCAACCTTAGGTAGAGCATCTTCCCTATCATAATATCTTTTAAGAGAAGGTTCTAGATTGTTTTGGGCAGATGTTGCCTTGGAGTCTCTTTCTACCATCACTATGCATCACTGTTCTTGAAATCTAGAGGCCATAATCTTTTCCAGTGTCTGTCTGTCCTGGATAAATGACCCTTCTAATGATTTTGTAGGGTTGAAAAGTCTCTCATTCTCTACATGTACATGTTTCACCAGTCTCTCATTCTCTTTGTGGACATGTTTTGCTAGTTTCCCAATTTCATCATCAATATAAAGCCTGCACTTCTGTCTAGCCAACTTAGACTTCTTCCCTATGGAAGAAGTGAGCTTCTTAATGTCCTCATTGATATAAAAATCTACCATTCATTTGTGTTTTCTTAGAACACTCATCCATTTTGCACATCTTTGTGTGCAATATTTTCTTCTAACACTCATTCATTTCACACATCTTATTGAGCATTTGCTCATCCCTTTCCTTTAATCCTTTAAAATAGTTGGGTATGAAATATATTATCACACAGAAAACCAAAAGACTACAGGATTGAGAGAGCCTCCAAATATAAAATTATTTTTATGGAAAAAGAAAAACAAATTCCTTACTCAGATATAATGACAACATATGGCCAGCAGGTATTGCAGTCATGTACAGCAGCAGCAGTGGTGGAAGCAGTGCCCTGAAGGAAACAGTATAGTGAATGGCAGTTGTGGTTGCTGCTAGCCCAGGCTTAGATAAAGATTTCATGATCCTCTTACCTCTGCCTCCCTAATGGGCTGCAGCCAGGGTATGAGAACCCAGTTTCTCAGATTCCCACTGCTCTCACTACCAGAGGTAGCATTCTAACAGCAGCACCCAGGGGCTCACTCACAAAAAAAAAGTGGGACAAAAGGAGAGAATGGCTGATCCAAATGGATCACATACACACCTCCATGTCCTACCTCACCAAAAAGTGTGGCCAGGAGACCCACTTGGTTAGTGAGGCGGGGGGGGGGGGCAGATTCTAGGCTAGCCACCTGTAAAAGCCAGAAGGGGCACCCAGCTCATACTCTATGTGGTTCACCTTGTGGTACTAGATATTGCAAAATGATTCTCAGCTGCTTCTCTATATAATCTAGTATTATTTATTATTCCAAAAACACTTATGGTACAAAGGAAATTCTGAAGGGATGAAAATGAAAAAGAGATACAGAAAGGAATGCTACAGAGCTTTTCCCAGAACACACTTGGACCAAAGAGAGGGAATCACTTCCACATCCTGGGGTTCTCCCCAGCTGTCCACACCCCAATTGGATTCAGTTTATTGACATCACAAGTGTTTACCTGGGTAAATTCTGATTTCCTGCTACATCCAAGTCACATAAAGACTCAACAACAAAAAAGAAAATTATAGTCCAATTTGCTTCATAAAATTTGAGCCAAAATTATTCAATAAAATACTGACAAACTTAATCCAAGAACACATAAAAAAGATCATTTGCCATGATGAAGTGTGTTTCATCCCAGAGATGTAGGTATGGTTGAAAATATAAAAATCTGTTAAAAACAATATACAATATAAACAAATTGCAAGAAAAAAATTAACATTTTCTTAAATGCTGAAAAATCCTTTGACAAACTCTGACACCACTTCATGATAAAAGTCTTAAAGAGATCAGGGATACAAAGGAATATTCCTAAATTTATAAAAGCAATATACAACAAGCTGACAGCTAACATCAAATTAAATGGAGAGAAACTCAAATAAATTGTGAAACAAACTTTGTGTTCTGTAAATATGTATTATGTATTATTTTTAAGAAAGAGCTGACTGGCATATAGCTGGGCAGAAGTAATTGTACAGGAGATCCAGATTAGAAACGTTCTGGAAAAGAGAAGGGCAGCATCAGAAGATTTGACAAACAAAGTATAAACAAAACATGCTGGAGAAATATATGCTACAAGCCTTGAAGCAGCATATAGGTTAACAAAAATGAGTTAATTTAAGAAGTTAGAGCTAGTTAGTTATAACCCTGAGCCATCAACTGAGCATTTATAATATTAAGCCTCTATGTGTTACTTGGGAGCAACTTGTGAGACAAATGCTTCAGCCTACAAAGAGTGTGCTAAATCCATGTCTACATACATCCACAAAAAACCCAAGAAAGCATTTAAAAGCTTCTAAGCATACAGAAACAGAACAAAACATGGCTTCCTGTTCTCATGTGTCTTATGTAGGCCACAGTACCAAGAGTCTCTGAGAAGCTGCTTGTGGGAAGAGCCAACAACCAACTGCCAGCAAACAAGTACTACTGCCATACACTAAAGTAAGCTACACCTGTAGTGAATGACATACAATTTAAGATTCATCTCATGTGATCACAAACCAATACAAATATTCAGTAATGACAGACTCAGACATACAAAGTCTCTGAGTAGGTCAGAATATACATACATATATATGCTTGGGTGAAAGAGTATATACAGTCTTATAATTTACACTATAGTTTTAAAATGATAAAAGTTATTTATAAAAAAATAAAAATTTTAATAAGCCAAGAAAAGATGGAACTATGCAAAGTTCCAGACTCATTTCTATTAATCTTTGTGCTACCTCAAAGCTCATGGCATTTACCTCTCTGGCGTACCTTGTTATTCTCTGTCTGATGACTCCTCTGGCTCTACCCTTCTTCTCCAAATTCTGCTAGTCTGGCTCTCCTGCCCAATCTCTCCTGTCCATCTATAGACCAGTCGGATATTGATTAACCAATGAGAATAAACCATATTACAGTATACAAAACTGTTCCATAGTATTTTCTCCATTTTTGTCTAACTAAAATGGGAACATTTTAGCTTTAACAAAGCATTATTATTTGTAGATGGTACAGTAGTATATATAAGCAACTGAAAAATTTTACAAAAGAAATCCTACAGCTTATAAACACCCTTATCAAAGTAACTCAATACAAGATTAACTCAAAAAATTAGCAGCCCTTTTATAAAAATAAGATAAAAGATCTAAGTTAGAAATTATGGAAACTATTGCCCTTTACAATACCACTAAAAATATCATGGGTAACTCTAACCAAGCAAGTAAAAGACCTGTATGACAAGAATTTTAAGTCTTTAAAGAAAGAAATGGGAGAATATATAATAAGGTGAAAAAAACTTTAGTGCTCATGAGACAGTAAAATTAACATAGTAAAAAATGATCATCTTAACCAAAGCAATCTACAGATTCAGTGAAATCCCATCACAATTCTTTACAGACCTTGAATGAATAATATTCAAATTCATATGGAAAAAAATCTTGTACAATAAAAGACCTGCCATAAGTATCACAATCCCTAATCTAAAGATCTACTATAAAAATATAGAAATAAAAACAGCATGGTATTGGCATAAATGTAGACACATTGATCAATGAAACCAAATGAAAGACCTAGACATAAATTCACACAGCTATGGACACTTGATTTTTGACAAAGAATCCAAAACTATACAATGGAGAAAAGAAAACATCTTCAACAAATATTTCTGGCATAACAGGATGCCAGCATATACAAGAATAAGGATCCATATCTATCACCCTACACAGAAGTTCAAGTAGGAAAACAACTCAACATAAATCCAGATACTCTGACCCTGTTAGAAAAGAAAATGAGGAATAGTCTTGAACACATAGGCATATACAACAACTTCCTGAATAAAACACCCTTTGGCTCAGATACTCAAATTGACAATTAATAAATGTGACCTCCAAAAACTGGAAAGCTTTGTAAGGCAAAGGATACTGACATGAGATGTCTTTCTGTATGCTGTGAATTATTTTTGGATAATAAAAGAAACATTTTGGCCTATGATAAGGCATTTTAGAAGCAGGCACAAAAACCTGAGCATAGATAAAGGAGGAAAAGGGCAGAGTAAGAGAAACTGTGAGATGTAAAAAAATTCAGGTAAGCCACAAGCCACATGGCAAGACATAGATGAATAGAAATAAGTTAAGAAACAACAGCTATCTAGCAATAAGCCTGAACCATAGGCTAGCCAGCTTGTAACTAATATAAGACTTGGTGTGATTATTTGGGACCAAGCGGCTATGGGTGGTTTATTTGGGACTACTGGTCTTAATCTCTGGGCTAGTCTAGCCCAGAAAATTTTTACTACAAGACACTGTCAATATTACAAAATGGCCTACAGAATGAAAAAAGATCTTCACCAACCCCACATCCAACATATTGACCCCTAAAATATAAATCATCTGATTTAAAAATGGGATACTAATCAAAACATAATTCTCAAAAAAAGAATCTCAAATGGCAGAAAAATACTTAAAGAAACGTTTATCATTCTTAGCCATCAGGAAACTGCAAATTAAAACAACTCTGAGATTTCATCTTACACCTGTTACAACGGCAAAGCTCAAAAACAAATAAGGGACAGCTCATGCTGAAGACGATGTGGGGCATGGAGGACATCCTTCCATTGTTGGTGGGAGGGCAAACTTGGACAGCCACTTAGAAAGATAGTAAGAAAGCAT
Organism: Sigmodon hispidus; assembly: GCA_004025045.1. Lineage (NCBI taxonomy): Eukaryota > Metazoa > Chordata > Mammalia > Rodentia > Cricetidae > Sigmodon > Sigmodon hispidus. The sequence goes on from PVIH01006845.1 coordinate 93,706, forward strand.
CTCAGATAATTGGGAATCAATCTACTTCAAAACCCAAGGATACCACACTTGATAATATACCAAAAGATTGGACAGTAATACCACTAGGACACTTGCTTAACCTTGTTCATAGATGCTTTATTTGTTTCCACAAACTGGAAGCAACCTAGATGTCCTTCAGTCAAAGAATGGATAAAGAAAAAATGTGAAACATTTATATAATGGAGTATTACTCAGCTTTAAAACAATGACATTCTGAAATTTGAAGATAAATAGATAGAACTATAAAAAATTATCCTGAAAAACAAACCTAGAAAGACAAATATGGTATATTCTCAGTCGTGCTATAATCAATAGACTCAGAGGTTAGGTAACCTAGAGGGCCCAGGGCAGATATATGGAACTTCATGAGAAGGAGAAAAAAAGATCTCTTGGGTGAACTGGAAGCAGATGGGCATGAGAACCTGTGGGGTGGTTTGGTGGGTGAAGAAAGATAGATTGCTGAGAGAGATGACTGGAAAGAGCAGCTTCACAGAGTCAGGTCAAAGCCATAAGATCACAGGGGACGACCAGTTCAGAATATGCACCTACTGCTGCCAGGAGTCTTAGACTTGTGAAAGTTTCCCTTGCACTAGGTAGTCAAAAAACAGTGAATGCTGTATTTATGGTAAATACAAACACATTTTTATAGAGAATCCTCCTGGAGGCTTTCTTCAGCTTTATGGATGGAAATTATCTTAAGCTTTAATGAGTCGTAGGAAGTTCTGTTCTCCTGTATACCTCTCCCACCATGTCTTTTGCCTCAGCAACTCTGTGATAATCACAAAACTGCTGTTCTCTTTAAGATAAAATAGATAGTGTATATCAAAAATTAGATCCTGGTTAATAGGAGCATTACCAAAAAGGCCATTTCAATCTCAAATTATATTTTCTACAAGGAAATCACAGAATGAATCACAATGAAGAGGGGAAATGCATTGATGGATAAAAAAATAAACACCCTAACCATTTTGAAGTCTGCATAATTAGGGAGTATTTCTGAGTAATGGATGATGGTTTTATGCAGCATATGGGAACAGTTTGGGACAGCTTTATCATCTCTTGCTTGCAAATCATCAGTTTCAAACAGCCCTCCTTAGTCATTTCTCTTATTACTACATGTTAATGTGACTGAGACCAGCATCCCCACACAGGCACAATGTAGACCTGAATCAGGGGGGAACAAATGCTGGAATAAGAAACACAAAAGAAATGAGAGCAAGTCTGAATTTCTGATCAAACTCTGAAACATTATTATTTGGCCAGCAGTTAAATAGGGACTCAAGGTGGAAGAGTGCGTGCAGCATGTAGGGTAGGGGAAGTCCACAGTCAAAAGAGTGCCTTGCTAAACTAGGTACTTATTATGGAAATCTACCTATTATTAGTCAATTACCTGGAGGGAGTCACTTGTGCTCTGGGAGGAGACTTTACTCATAGTGAGAGGAAACTGCCTGAATTCATGTCATAGCTTAAAACACTGGAGACTATTCTTAACTCTGAGAAAATGGAAGACAACTAGTGCAGTGTTTATTATCCTGTGGGTCCAACCCCTTTGGCAAATGTATGTCTCCAAAATATTGGCATTACAACTGATAACAGTAACAAAATTATAACTGTGAAGTAGAAACAAAAATAATTTTATGATTGGGTGCTATCTTAACATGAGGAACTGTATTAAAGGGTCACAGTCTTAGGAAGGTTGAGAAGCACTGATCCAGAAGCAGAAACAAAGCTTTGGTTTTCCTTTTGCCTAAGGAGTCAAGAAATTAATTCAGTTCAATTAAAAATTGTTCTCATCTCTAACATAGCACACAATTTTAACTTTGAAAAACAAACAAACAAATCATGAATCAAGTTAATTTAAAATTTTCTAGATGTCTACAATGCCCTCTGAGGCTGAAGCCTGTTCTTCCACAGCAGACCGTACTCCTTACCTAGTTATCTAAAAAGACCTCTGCATTGTTGCCTTTTGACTTGTTCCAAGTTGTCCAGTGTGAATGGTTAAAACACCATACATATGTACCTCTTCAGTCCTTTTATCCTCAGCCCTGTTCTCTGAGATCATTAGAGGGGTTATTACACACATTCATTCAGCTCTTCTTCTTGGGGTCACTCATTAGATATTTCCATCCCTTATTTGATTGCTGAAATGAGCTCCTGAATGTTTTTAATTTTTTCATAACTGAAATAGAATTACATTCCCTTAACCTGACTTTTCTCTCTTCCCATCCCCTCTCAATGATCACTAGTGCATGGCTTCTTTTTCTTTGATTCCCTCCTCCCTCTCCATCACATTATAAACACAAGAAGTCATGGTCATTAACATTTTTAGATGACTCAAATGTGTATTAACTATGAAAGCCAATAGAAAATGTATTGTTGAAAGCTAGCAATGTTGATGATAAAACTCTGCCTTTTGAATCTCATTAAAAGTAACCATACTAGGCACTTTTGTGTGGTTGTGAAACAAAATACCTGAAGAGAAGGATTTACTGTAGGTCTTTATTAATGGCCCTCACTTGATCCCATTTGTCTGAGAAGAAAGTCATGATGGTGGAAACCTATGACAATGACCATCCATCTTCTCATGCAATACAGGAAAGAGATGGGATAAGATTGGCCTGAAGATGAAATTTGTTCCCAGTAATGTGCCTCCAGTGACTGCTTCTTTGATAAGTGCCTACCTCCTAAATTTTCAAGAACCTTTCAAAATATTACTACCAGATGAGAGTAAGCATATGACACATAAGATTTTGGCATAGAAGTCATTCTTAAGTCAGAAAACAGCTAAATAAAACAGAATCCAGTGTATCTAGTACATTCAGTGATGATAGCTATAATATAAAAATCTTTCTTAGTTTTTGTTCATAATTCTAAATAATAATAATTAAATAATGCCTGGGCTGTTGAGATGGTTGAGTGAGTAAAGTGAGTTTCTCCCTCAGGGCTCACATGGTGGGAGGAGAGAAGTGACTTTTACAGGGTGTCCTCTTTCCATCATCCTCCACCTGTGCATCATGGCTTTGGTGTGTTCTCCTTGGTTCTCTCTCTCTCTCTCTCTCTCTCTCTCTCTCTCTCACACACACACACACACACACACACACGCACACATGCATGCGCACACACACACAAATAATAAAATAGTGTCTTGATCCAAACAGTGGGAAAGGTTAAATTTTTTTAAATTAATGAATAAATAAACAAATAAATAAATGTCAAACTTTTTTTTATTCTTTTAGATTTTGTTTGTGGTTTATTCTCAAAATACCATGAGAGTGACGAAAGAGAGGTGGGAATAGCTGATATTAAAGTTAGTCTTAAAGATCCATAAATATTTCTTTTTTTTTCCTTCTTTATTTATTTTGTATTTATCAAGAAAAACAGTAAAATGAATTTAAAATGCTGCTAAGTTAACAATAACTATGAAGAAGATAAAAATCATAAGTATGACTTATCAAGGGTGATAATGCAAATAAGATTACTACACATATATTTACTGAGTGTTTAGCTTTCCCTCTGAATTTTTTCTTTTTCATCCCTGTATATCCTTATTCAAGGTTCCTTCCCCCTCCCGCCACATCAGGTCATTTAAATTTTTTAAGTACAATTTCAAATAAAATGATTCAGAAAATTATACTTTAAATTTTTTAAAAATATGTAATATTTTAAAAACCAAATTAGAAACTTTATATATAAATATACATTAAAAACCAAATTAGAAACATAACAAAGATAAAGCACTCTAAAATTTCTTGGACTATTTGCTCTGTTTTCAGAGATAGAAATATATTTGAATACTATCAAATAGTAGCATAGGTGTGAATGAGTTGCATGAAGATCAGAGGTCAAGCTGGCTGTGCTGCTAATTACTGACATCACCTGTTACTCATGGATAATATAGTAACTCCTGTGACAAACAATACTGCTTTAATAGGTAATTAAATTACCATATCTGATATCTAGAAATAACTATGTTTCTATTTTATTTTTTAAATAAATATTTTTATTTTGTACATATGAGCATTTACACTGTGTCTGTGCATCATGTGCATGGAGTGACAGGAGAGGTTAAAAATAACCATGGTTCCTATGGGACAGGAGTTACAGATGAACGCTAGTCACCAAGGTGCAGGAAATCGAACCTGAGTTCTCTGGAAGAGTAGCAAGTGCTCTTAACCCCTAAGCCCTGTCTTCAGCATTTTAAGCATAGGCATAAACAAACACTAAAACTACAAAACAGTAGTTCATGTGAAGAAGATAGAAAAATATTTATAAACCTGAAAAGAAACTCCCTCAGAAACAGGTGAACTCCCATGGAGGTGAAGAGGCTTTCCCAGGAAGATGTGGAAACTTAAAGGGAAAACTGGACCTAATTTTTACTCAGTGACTATTATACCAAGAAGTCGGAGAGGATGGCAGATGTCTCTAATACCAAATGTCACCAATACTGATGAGCAATAGAGTAATTTCAAGATCTATGTTGTTCCCAAAACTGAAAGGCAGTTTATAAACTCAGAGTAAGCAATGGAAAGCTCTCAGCAAACTTTAAGTCTCAACAACATGGCTGCTTAAATAAGACCTGAACAAAGACAGCACCAACAGACAAGCCAAATGGAGAATAAATTGCATGAAAGCCTCACTTAAACAAAGAAACAGAGGCAACCAATGGGAGCTATGAGAGATAGCATTAATAGTCTCTAGGAATGAGTTCCCACTGGTCAGTTCTCAAATTAAAAAGTATACACAAGTAATATCATATGGACTCAACAGACTTTATATAGTTGGGAAATATATAATAAGAATAAAAGAGCAGAGGCTATTTATTGGAGAGTTAGGGGGAATACATTGGCAAGATGAAAGAGATAAAAGGAAAATGAAAAGGCTATGTAATTATATATTAATTTCAGAAATAAAAATAAAATTTATAAAACAAGACAGAGAATAAACTGTTTTATTTTTCGAGAGAATAATCAGCTTAGGATTCAAACACTATATCCTTTGTATTATAGATATCATGAAATATCTCTGAAATTTACATTAATATTAAATATTTATTTTTTAGCACCAAGGACCTTGTCAGCTTTTCTATCTCAACTACTTTCACACTGGAAGGTTTGCTGTCACTGTGTTCCTCCTGGGGTACAGATGAACTCTCCTTGGGATGACTTCCATGTCAACAATACTGTTGCAGAAGATGTACACATCCATGTGTGCTTGTTCTGAACTTTACCCCTAGCATTGGCACCCTTTATTTTTTGATGTTCTTTAAATGGGTTTCTGCTCTTATTACTGAGAGACAGGAAGAACCAAAGCTAAACCGTTACACATATCTAGGCCCAGGCAGCCTGTGTGGGAATTGATGGGCCTGGTAACTGTTCACAGTAGCTCTGTTACTTTGTGATTGATGGCTTGAATAACTAGCGGCAGAGTCAGTACCTCCCACAAGCATTCCTACTTTATATCCCAAAGAACAAAGTTCAAATTCATTCATTTAATATAATATGATTTCTTTATGACAGAGTGTAAAACTGAGAACTCAATGTTTCTATATTCTGTAATGTGTCTGCTAAGTATTTATTCATAACTCATATGTCAAATAGAGCTTCTGATTAATCACTGAATTTGATTTGTAATTGTTATCCATGGTATTTTATTTATAGTTCCATATAGAATTACCAATAGCACACACAACTGTGCACACAAGCACACATACCCACAGAGAAAGAAAGAGCATGTAGAATAAAATTACGGAAGATAAAACTTAACCAATAATGTCTCTCTGCGTGTTATTTGAGAAAACTTTAACCTAGTTTGATTCAGAAAATAGAAGAATTGCTTCACCCTTCAGCAATAATATATGCTTATATTTGCATTGTATCACCACAAATGCAGATAAATTTTTACGTATGTTTTACAATGTTTTAATTTCTTGACTGGAGAATATGTCAGAATTTCTGCCAGATAACACTGAATGCCAGTGTGTGGGCAGCAAGCTCATTAGCTTGCTTGTAAGGAGCTTTGACTTATGAAATGCAAGAACTCCCCAAAGTGCTTTGTAGTTCAGACATGCTTTCCAAGATGTTCTATTTCTTAAAGATAATCATTTTCAGTGAGACCATAAATAAAATCCCTTCATAAAGATGAAAGCAAGCAGGATTCAATGCCTCCTAGGCTTTGATCCACTCCAGCTGGCCAATCACAATGAGCCTGCCATTTCACTTGGCAATTCCAGTCTTCATATTGCCAGACACTTAAAGATTGTATCTCAAAGCTAACATACCAATCTCTATCTATCATGAAGAGACTTTACAGTGTTTTATTTATCAGAGTTTTAATTTGACACTCTCTCCGAATCTCTACTTTTTGCCCTTTTGAGGTCAGATTGAATTGCAGCATCCAGACTCACTGATAGGTTAACCATTAATCATAATTCAGAAGGGACAGAATGTCTTTGGAGAAGTTTCATCAGCCTAATGGAAACCACCCTCCTGACACCTGCAATCTATCTTTCTTGGAAACTACCAAATAGAGGCACCATGCTTATAAATTCCAATTGTGGTAATGATGTCACAGAACTTGCCTCTCAGCCAGTTTCATGTTCCTCAGTAAAAAAATACATTCTAAAATGTAAAGGAATAAAATGTCTTTTTTTAAACTGGGTAGGAGTATTTCTGTTGCTTGGAAAGAATAATACAGTCATCAGTGCATATATTAGCAGCAAGTATTGTATTGAAGATGCTTGATAAGGAGTTTTGGAGGCATTAACTCATTCAACAAATCTTTTAAAAAAGTGTCTGTTATGTGAATGCTCAAGAAGTTGCAAAAGAAAAGGTGAAACTGAGGTGATTAACCATTTACAGGATATAGAATTTGGGTATTATTTATTTTGCTATATTTATGGAAAATGTCTTACAAAAGTAAGGATATAACAAACATTATTCATTACCTACATAACTTCATTGCTTTCCAATGAATAGTATTTATATATGTGTGTATGTGTATTTGAGAGTAAAAGAATACAAAGTGCTTCAGAAGTATGGAACATTACTCTTAGTACCTGACCATCAAAAAATGTCTGAATCATCAGAGATGAAGAATGTAGCTAATTTGATGGGAGAAGTTTTTAATATATATTGGATTAGAAAACTGATTTCTAGTTATGTGTGTATGTACATGTAAGTGCAGGTGCTAACAGAGGTCAGAAGGAAAGAATTTTCCTAGAACTAGAATAAAAGTTAATTTGTAAGATGCCCTTTTTGAATCTTAGAATAAATTTATGGTCCTTTACAAGAAGAGTATATACTTTCAGCTAACACTCTCATCTCTATTTAGTATTTTAAAATAACATATTTTAGAACAGTGATAAGCAGCACAGTTTGCTTAGAAATAGAAGGTTTGATGAGGAGGATGACATACTTCTTGAGTTTGATCAGTGCCGTAGAATATTAAGCCATATCAGAATATTCTTTCAGAAGTAAGCAATCAGCAAACGTAAATGGAAGGTATCACACTTCCTGATTTCAAATTATGCTACAAAATTGTAAGAATAAAAACAATACTAAAATCAAAACAGATTAGTAAGCCTATAGGGCAGCAATAAATGGATGCAATTATTGATAACTCACATTTATCAGAGATAGCAGGAACACACAATGGGAAAGAGACAATTTCTGTTAGAAACCTAGTTATCCATACACAAATTGATGAAGCTACATCCTGATGTCATGCTACATAAGAAAATGGACTCAAAATAAATTAGACTTGAACATAAGACCAGAAACATTAAAGTATCAAGAAAATATCAAATAAAAAGTTACTTACATTGCTTTGAGATATATTTTCTATTATTGTTTTGTTCTTGTTATTTATATAATACCGAAAATCCAACAAAAGCAAAAGAGATTTGGACAGTTGAATTGAAAAAACTCCCTCTTAACTACAAAAACAATTCTTAGGATTAAAAGCAAGCCAACTGGCGGTTCTGGGGACCAGGTGCTGTCTGTAGAGCATGTCCCCATGCACTCTGTAGCAGACAGAGATAAATTTGCACGGCCACCCTGCCTCCAACTGCTCAAACACAGAAGGATTGAAGACTTGAAACTCGGTCCCCTGCCCAGAGCAGAGGTAGAGATTGAGCAGACCTTTTCTTCAGAGGTGACAGGAGACACACAAGCCCGAGTACCACAACTGACTAGAAGCCACCTAATTTTTAACCACTGAAGCCATAGGCAGATGGCAGTTTAAAAATTTACATAATAATTTTTTGGTTGTGAGCCTAGCCTTTAACAGCTGAGCCATCTCTCCAGCCCAAAAATTTACATAATAATTTAAAGAACAACAAGGTAATTATAGAAGAAAAAGGCAATCCAACAAATACAAGATCTGAACTGAGCAATGAAGAGGAAACAGAAGGAAGCAACACCAAAAATTCCTTTATGATGATCATTGAAGCTCTCAAAGAAGATATGAAAAATTGCCTTAAAGAAATAGAAGAAAATATAAACAAAAAATTGGAAGAGATGAACAAATCTATGAAAGAAAACCAAGAAAAAGTAAACAAAAAAATTAAAGAAACATGCCAGGAACTAAAAGCTGAAATAGAAGCAATAAAAAAGGCACAAAATGAGGCAAAGAAGGAAATAGAAAACCTGAAGAAAAATGTTGGAACCACAGATACAAGCATAACCAATAGAGTACAAGAGATGGAAGAGATAGAATCTCTGAAGTGGAAGACTCAGTAGCTCAAATAGATATATCAGTCAAAGAAAATACTAAAAGCAAAAAAGCCATAACTCAAAATGTTCAGGAAATCTGGGACACCATGCAAAGACCTAACTTGAGAATAATAGGAATAGAAGAAGGAGAAGAATACCAGCTCAAAGGCACAGATAATGTTTTCAATAAAATCATAGAAGAAAACTTCCCTAACCTGAAGAAGGAAATGCCTATAAAGATACATGAAGCTTACAGAACACCAAATAGATATGACACCAAAAAAAAAAAAAAGTCAGCATGCCACATTATAATCAAGCCACAGAAAATACAGAACAAAGAAAAAATTTTAAGAGCAGCAAAAAAAAGGGCCAACTTACATATAAAGGCAGACTCATCAGAATAACACCTGACTATTCAATAGAAACGATGAAAGCTAGAAGGGCTTGGTAAGAAGTTACACAGATGCTAAAAGAGCATGGCTGCCAAACTAGAATACTATACCCTGCAAAATTGTTAATCACCATAGATGGAGTAAACAAGATATTTCATGACAAAGTCAGACTGAAACAATATCTATCTACCAATCCAGCACTACAGAGAGTATTAGAGGCAAAACTCCAACTAAAAACCCCAGATACACCCATGAAACCACAAACAATCAATAATTCCACAGAAGAATACTCCAGAGAAAGGAAATACAAACAAGTTAACACCAAAAATGGAAGGAAATATCAATCAATGGTCACTAACTTCCCTTTATATAAATGGACTCAACTCTCCTATAAAACGTCAAACACTAACACCATGGATACAACAACAAAAGCCATCCTTCTGTTACCTACAGGAAACACACCTCAACTGCAAAGACAGACACAGGCTTAGAATAAAGGGTTGGGAAAAGACTTTCCAGTCAAATGGTCCTAAGAAACAAGCAGGGGTTGTCATCCTAATATTTAACATAGTAGACTTTAAGCTAAAAGCAATTAAAAGGGATCAAGATGGTCATTACTTTTTCATCACAGGAAAAGATGATCAAGAGGAAATTAAAATCCTGAATATTTATGCCCCTGATATAAGGGCACCTACTTATGTAAAAGAAACACTGCTAAAACTCAAATCCCACATCAGTTCTTACACCCTAATAGTGGGAGACTCAATACACCACTTTCAACCCTGTCAACCAGACAGAGACTCAATACAGAAATAAGGAGTCTAAAAGAGGTTATGATGCAAATAGATTTAATAGATATGTATAGCAGCATTCACCCAAGTGCAAATGAATATACATATTTCTCAGCTCCTCATAGAACTTTCTCCAAAATTGATCACATAATTGGTCATAAAGCAATTATCAAAAGATACCAAAAAATGTATATAATCCGTTATAACATATTGGACCACCAGGGCCTAAAATTAGAGTTCAACAACATCAAAAATCAAAGAAAGTCATACCAACTCATGGAAACTAAACATCACTCAGCTGAACCATCTCTGGGTCAAGGAAGAAATTAAGAAAGAAATCAAAGTCTTCCCAGAATTTAATGAAAATGAATCCACAACATATCCAAACTTGTGGGACACAATGAAAGCAGTCTTAAGAGGAAAATTCATAGCACTAGATGCCTATATGAAAAACCTAGAAAAATCCCACACTAGAGACCTAACAGTTCAGTTGAAAGCCTTAGAACAATTAGAAGCGAACTCACCTAGAAGGAGTAGATGGCAGGAAATAATCAAACTTAGAGCAGAAATCAATACAATTGAAACAAAAAGAACAATACAAAGAATCAATGAATCTAAGAGTTGGTTCTTTGAGAAAGTTAACAAGATAGATAAGCCCTTAGCCAAACTAATCAAAATGCAGAGAGAGAGTGTTCAAATCAACAAAATCTGAAATGAAAAGAGGGACATAACGACAGACCCCCAGGAAATAGAGAGAATTACCAGATCATATTTTGAAAATCTGTATTCCACAAAAATGGAAAACCTAGAAGAAATCGACTACTTTCTGGACAGGTAGCATCTACCCAAATTAAATGAAGATGAGATTAATTACCTAAACAGGCCTATAACCCTTAAGGAAATTGAAGCTGTCATTAAAAGCACCCCCAAAAATAAAAGCCCTGGTCCAGATGGTTTCAGCGCCGAGTTCTACCAGACCTTCAAAGAATAATTACTACTATCACTCTTCACACTATTTCACACAGTAGAAACTGAAGGAATATTGCCAAATTCCTTTTATGAGGCCACAATTACTCTAATATCCAAGCCACTCAAAGACACAACAAAGAAGGAGAATTACAGACCAACTTCCCTTATGAATATTGATGCTAAAATTCTCAACAAAATTTTGGCAAATCGTATACAACAATGTATAAAAAATATCATCCACCACGACCAAGTAGTCATCATCCCAGAAATGCAGGGCTGGTTTAACATACGAAAAAACTGTAAATGTTATCCATCATATAAAGAAACTAAAGGAACAAAACCACATGATCATATCCTTAGAAGCAGAAAAAGCCTTTGACAAAACCTAACACTCCTTTATGATTAAAGCCCTGCAGAGATCAGGAACACAGGGAGAATACCTAAATATAATAAGGGCGATTTACAAGAAGCCGACAGCCAGTATGAAACTTAATGCAGAAAATGCAAAGCAATCCCACTAAAATCAGGAACTAGACAAGGATGTCTTCCCTCGCCTTATCTATTCAATATAGTTCTCAAAGTTTTAGCTAAAGCAATAAGGGAACGAAAAAAGATTAAGGGGATACAAATTAGAAAAGAAAAAATAAAGCTATATCTATTTGCAGATGATATGATTGTATACATAAGTGACCCACAAAATTCTTCCAAGCAACTGCTATGGCTGATAAACACCTTCAGCAATGTAGCAAGATACAAGGTTAACTCAAAGAAATCAGTAGCCCTTCTATACACTAAAGATAGAAGAGCTGAAAAAGAAATAAGGGAAACATTAGCCTTCATAATACCTGCAAATAGTATTAAATACCTTGGAGTAACTATAACCAAAGAAGTAACAGACCTATTTGACAAAAATTTTAAATCACTGAAGAAAGAAATTGAAGAGGATATCAGAAAATGGAAAGCTCTCCCATGTTCCTGGGTTGGTAGGATCAGCATAGTAAAAATGGCAATTCTACCAAAGATAATCTACAGATTCAATGCACTGCCCATCAAAATCTCAACACAATACTTTTTGGAACTTGAAAGAAAAATACTCAGTTTCTTTTTGAATAACAGGAAAGCCAGGATTGCCAAAACAATTTTACTCAACAAAAGAACCTCAGGAGGTATCACCATCCCTGACTTCAAGTTATACTATAGAGCTGCAGTAATAAAAACAGCTTGGTACTGGCATAAAAACAGACTTCTGGATCAATGGAATAAAATTAAGGATGCAGACATTAACCCAAAAACCTATGAACACCTCATCTTTGACAAAGAGGCCTAAAATACTCAATGGCAAAAAGATAGTATATTTAACAAATGGTGTTGGCATAGCTGGATGGAAGTGTGTAGAAAAATGCAAATCGAGCTGAGCCTGTCAACCTGCAAAAAACTTAAATCCAAATGGATCAAAGACCTCAATATAAACCCAGCCAATTTAAACTTGATAGAAAAGAAAGTGGGAAATACACTTCTACGAATTGGCTCAGGCAACCACTTCCTAAATATAACACCAGTGGCACAGACACTAAGACCAACAATCAATAAGTGGGATCTCCTGAAGCTAAGAAGCTTCTGTAAAGCCAAGCACACTGTCAATAGGACAAAACGACAGCCTACCAAATGGGAAAAGATTTTCACCAACCCTACAAGTGATAGAGGACTGATCTCTAAGCTATATGAAGAACTCAAGAATCTAGAGCCCAAAACCTTGAGTAACCCAATCAAAAAACGGGGTTCAGATCTACAGAGGGAATTCTCAGCAGAAGAATTACAAATGGCTTAAAGGCACCTGAAAAAGTGCTCATCATCTTTAGCCATCAGAGAAATGCAAATCAAAACAACTTTGAGATACCTCCTAACATCTCTTAGATTGGCTAAGATAAAAGACACAGAGGACAGCATATGCTGGAGAGGATGCGGAGCTAAGGGAACACTCCTCCATTGTTGGTGGGAGTGTAAGCTTGTTCAGCCACTTTGGAATGCAGTATGGTGGTTTCTCAGAAAATTGAGAATCAATCTCCCCAAGGACCCAGCAATACCACTTCTGGGTGTATACCCTAAAGATGCACAGTTGCACTTCAAAGGCATTAGCTCAAGTGTGTTCATAGCAGCGTTATTTGCAATAGCAAGAACCTGGAAACAACCTAGATGTCCCTCAATTGAAGAATGGATTAACAAACTGTGGTACATCTACACAATGGAATACTACTCAGCAGTAAGAAAAAA
>PVIH01006846.1:0-83743 GCA_004025045.1 Sigmodon hispidus
CTGTCTGCTGATTAGCAAAACGACCCTGTCCCAATAGCATGTCCCTATCCCATGCCTGGTTCCCAGCTGCCTGGTTTGCTGCCGCTTCCTCATTAGCGAACTCAATCAAAAATGATCTCCAGTCTAAATATTGTCCTGGACTAAGGCATGCTCTTGCAAGATTGCTCCAATCATTGGGTGTCATGCAGTGTCTACTCAATGCCTCCACTTGTGCCAAAGTGAAAGAGACAGTAATGCCATAATTTCTTACTGATTCGGCCAGTGACTTAATTACTTTAAAATCCAGGGGCTCTTCATAACGATTCCCCTGGGGATCTTGGAATACAGGGAATGCCGACACCAGTTTCTGTCTCACTTTACTCCATACTGCAGGGTTAAAGGACTGATTGCGGACGCTAAAGCCACCCCCTCCATCTGAGTAAGCTGGGGAAGTGAACGGCAGAGGGCCACGCTTCCCAGGAAGCAAGTGATCTCTCGGGGCTAGCCTCTTTTCCCTCTCTCCCTTTTTTGAAACCAATTTCTTAGTTTCTTTTTCCTTTCCTGACTCCCATAGGCCCATAGGTCCTAGGACGCGGAAGCAAGCCACCATCCTTGCCTACAGCCAAAAAAGGAGTTGTTTACTCCCGAGAGCACTAGCCTTCGGGAGGGCTGAAGGCGGAAACCAGCGTCATCTTTAGGGCACGGTACAATGCAGCTCCCTACAATGAGCTACTCTATTTGTTAGTCAGCCTTGAACTCACAGAAACACAGAAAGATCTCTGTCTCTGGAGTTATGGTATTAAAGGCATAGGTCACCACTCCTGGCTTTCCGTGTGCTGGGATTAAAGGTGAGTCATTGAAGCCCAGATGTTTGTCATTGTACTCACAGAGATTCAGAACTCCCAGAGCTATGTGTTACCACTGCTCTGTTATCCCTGCAACTCCCAGAGCTACCTCTGCCTAGATTTTTGACTGTGGGTTGATCTCTTGATGTTCCATATTTTATTAAACATGTAACATATCACAACATATTCACTTTTGTGTCAAAAATAAAAAAGAAAGTTATAACTAACATAAGAAAAACCATGTACAACAGGTATAATAATTATATACAATATATACAAACAATACAAACAATAATTATATAAGGAATGTCTAGTTCATTAGCAATTGACAAATTCATATTCCATTATTTATCCTATTTTGGTGAGTCCAAAGAATTGTACCTAATCCACTTTGTATCTAACTTGTATTACTAACTAAAAACTATATTTTGATGTCTCTTAAACTTATACACTTCTAAGTGAGTTTCTTTTCTAAAACTGTCACTAGAAAACTATAACTATTAACTATCTCATCTTCAAATCACTCAGACACTCAAGAAGGAAATAATATGAAATAAACAGCATGGGCAAGAAAGTGGCTTCCAAAAATGTAAGAAATAAAACAGCTGGCTGTCTGGACAGTCACACAAAGATTTTTCTGTGTCATTGAAGCATTCTTCTTCAGCCTACCGGCCTAAGCATGTCTGACAGACCTCTTTGTGAAGCAGGATATTCCCAAATTCTTTATACCTTGTCTTAGAAAGGTTCAGCAATTCTTTTTTATGTGTGTCTCCTGCATGTCCTTTTTGAATACCATATTGTCAGCACTCAAGGCAAAAGTACTTTCTTGCCCGGTTTCTAACTTTTGTCACACACAAAACAAGGTCAACTCATTTAGAGCAGTGTTTTTTTTTGTTTTGTTTTGTTTTGTTTTTTTTTTTTTGATGTCCATAATCTTCTCTAAAGTAGATTGTTGCTGCCAAGAGCAAATGTCCCATTGTCAAAAAAATAAGAAAAACCTGTTTTTAAAATATCCTAAAAGCTATATTCTATGGATCTCTGAAGTGTTTGAAGACCTGTTTGTCTAAAATATATCTAATCTTGAAAACATATCTAATATGACTATAAGTTTGACTGTAATGTCTAACTACTAACTTCCATTTCTTTATATCATAATTAGTTGGTAATAATAACTTTCATGGACTAGCTATTTGTATAACAATGTTAGATGAAGTGTATAATACCTTCAACAAACAGAGACATATATATAGTGACAAAATTAATCTAAAACTTATATTAATATACAAAATTTTTATAAAATATGCAAAATATCTGATCCAATGTAAAGTATCTAAAGCTAGTAATACCTTTTTAAAAGTTGATTAAATAATCTACCTTTATATCCTATCATATCTGTATCCCCTTTTTTTCTTTTTTTAAAAACAAAATCCCTGCATCTAATCACTCTTGTTTAGCTTTTTCTAACCATAACCAATAACAATTTTTAACCAATTACCCTAAGCAATGACAATCATCCATAACCCTTTGAAAGACCAAAAATTACCCACCTCACCTCTTGCGAATATGGATGCCAGGTTCTTAAATTTATTTCCTGCTGTCTAGGGGTTGGCAGCATCTTTAGAGGATTCTGAAAAGAAAAATTTCGTTAATTGTCAAGTCCTGAAATAAGTAGTTGTATCATTGTTTTGTCCAGTTTCTCCATGACGGAAAAGTGTATGGCTAGTCTCAAGTCTTGGCTAGAGTAGTCTGTGAAGCTGGTTCATCTCAGCTAGCTGCCTTGAAATTGTCCTGAGTAGTTTGTAGTCCAAATCTGTTCTTTGGTTGGTATTTGGCAGCCTGGTAGAATTGTCATAGTTCATGTGAAATCATCATTGTGGAGCCCCATCTCCCTTTGGAATATTTCAAGTTCGCAATTAGGCATTGTCATGAATCACTGCAGAAAACTGATAAAAGACTAATACCCAACACAATGTACAGAAAGCTAAATATATAACTATTTATTCAGCATAGAATTAAAAACAATAGAACTGTTTCTTTTTTTCAGTTATTCTTCTGTGGTGACTTTTCTGATCTGATACAGATATTTTGCATTTTCCTTTAACAAAAATGCTTGGGTTTAGAGAAGGAAAAAGCCACACTCCAACTCTTAAGATAGCTTTGAATTATAATTAAGCTGAGACTTCAATTTTTCTTACAAATAGAGATATACAGAGGTTAAGAAAAAATATTTTACCCAGTAGAGTAAGTATATTGGTACCAATAGGTCTGATATTCTTTTGCTTCTGAATTTTTCTGGATAGTCTCCTTTATGTTGTAGATGTCTAGAAGTCCAAGGTCTTTGAACTTCTCAAAGATGGGTATTTCTGGTTTTCTGTAAAGACAACCAAAAACCTACCCCCAACCCTTTATTTTGTCTTACAACTTAAAGAATTATAATATGGGTAGTTGAGCCATCAATTCTTATTTTCATGAAGTTTATCTGGTTCATATTGAGTCTTTATTAACTTTGATAGTATCCATAACTTTTCTTCACCTGTGGAAACAAAAGCAATAACCCTTCCCCAATGTAGCACATATTCTGGATTCTATTCTGAGATCAGTACATCTTTGAAATAGACAGATTGATTTAGCTCAGTCAATTTTTCTACAGTGCAATGCCTTTTGGCAGCTGTTGTTCCTTTCTCATTAGCATTGCAAAAACTCAAAGTTAATAAAGCATAATGTAGTCTATTTCTAGGGGTCTTGGTTATTCCTTTCTGTTTAATTAGCATCTCCTTTAGAGATTGATTTGATCTGTCTATGAATGCTTGCTCTGTTTGATTGTGTGGTATTCTTGTAATAGGCCTTATATTATAATAAGCAAAGAATGTTTCATTTTACTAGAGACATAAGCTTGAATATTGTAAGTCTTAATTTGTACACATATCCCCATGATGGCCATAACTTCTAGCAAATGTGTGATTACAAAATCGACCTTTTCTAAACTTAAAGCAATTGCCCATTAAAATCCTGAAATCACATCTATTGTGTGATGTACATATCTTAATTCATCAAATTCTATAAAATGTAATATATCTGTATCTGTATGATGTATTTTATTTTATAGAATTTGGAGAATTATGATATGTACATCACACAATAGATACATTAAACCCAGCTATACTGAACTGGATAGAAAAGAAAGTGGAAAATACCCTCCAACACACTGGCACAGGTAACCACTTCCTAAATATAATACCAATAGCACAGAAACTAGAAAAAAAACAATCAATTAGTGTGAACTCCGGAAACTAAGAAGCTTCTATAAGGCAAAGGACACAGTCAATAAGACAAAAAGACAGCCTTCAGAATGGAAAAACATTTTCACCAACCCTACAAGTTATACAGGATTGATCTGTAAAATATATAGAGAACTCAAGAAACTAGAGCCCAAAATCCTGAATATCTCAATTAAAAAATGGGATTCAGAATTAAAAAGGGAATTCCCAGCAGAATTAAAAATGGCTGAAAGGCACATGAAAAAGTGTTCAACATCTTTAGCCATCAGAGAAATGCAAATCAAAACAACTTTGAGATACCACTTTATACCTGACAGAATGGCTAAGATTAAAAACACAGAATGGCTAAGATTAAAAACACAGATGATAGCCTATGCTGAAGAGGATGCAGAGCAAGGGGAACCCTCATCCTTTTTTGGTAGGAGTGTAAACTTGTTCAGGACTCTGGAATGCAATATGGACGTTTCTCACAAAACTGGGAATCAATCTCCCCAAGGATCCAGCAATACTACTATTGGCCATATACTCAAAATCATTAACTCAACTATGTTCATAGAAACATCATTCATAATAGCAAGAACCTGGAAACAACCTAGATGCCCCTCAACTGAAGAATGGATTAACAAATTGTGGTACATGTACACAAAGGAGTACTACTTAGCAGTAAGAAAAAATGATATCCTAAAATTTTCAGGCAAATGGATGGATATGGAGAATATCCTCCTTAGTGAAGTATACAATCCCAGAAAGAGGAGCAAGGGATGTACTCACTCATTAGTGGACTTTGAGAAAAAGAGAGAGAGAGAGAGAGAGAGAGAGAGAGAGAGAGAGAGAGGTCATAGTATACAAGAGCTTAAGACTAGAATATAGCTAAACAACATAGTGTCTCAGTTCTGCATAGATAGCCTTTGGAAGGGGGGGTGTGTGAAAAAAACCCTTATTTTCTTTAAGTTCTGGCCACAGAGTGTTTAATTATTCTCCAGTAAGTAACTTTGGGGAGAGAAGATAAACTAATGGAGAAAAAGTAAGTTACTGGAAGGGGTGGGAGGGGGAAGGGAGCCTGAACAAGGGGATACATGGATTAAAAAAAATGACTTTTTTCATAATAAAAAAGGAAAAAATGACAATCTTACCAAAAACAAACCATATACAGTTTCAATGAAATCTCCTTAAGACATTCCACATCACAATTCTTAACTGACCTTAAAAGAACAATCCTCAACTTCATATGGAAAACAAAAATCTCAGGATAGCTAAAAACAATCTTGTACAATAAAGCAACTTGGGGAGGCATCACTATCCCTGACTTAAGGTTATACTATACAGCCCTAGTAATAAAGACGTATTTGTTCTAATGGCTTTAGTACAAGATATTGGTATAGAATGGGGCTATTCAGCATTCCTTGAGGGAGGAATCTCCATTGGTATCACTTTACAGGACAAGAATTATTACACTGTAAAGGCAAATTTTTCTTTGTCTTGTTCTTGTAAGGGTATTGTATAAAAATATCTTTTAAATCAATAACTATAATAGGCTTTTCTTTAGGTAAAAGAAAAGGCAAAGTAATTCCAGACTGCAGAGAGCCCAATGGCTAGGCCATCTTGTTTATTGCTCTTAAATCTTTCACCATTCTCCACTTTGCAGATTTGGAAAATAACCTCCTGAGTTAGGTATCACAAACCCAGAAAGATAATCAGGGAATGTACTCACTCATTAGTGGACTTTAAATAAAAAGAAAGCTGAAAAACACAACTACTGAACAGCTTGGGATCTCAAGCACCTTTAACTGGGACCTTAGAGCCCATTCCCTCCAGAGGAACACATGACCCAGTCTTGATATTAGGATGAGGAAATCTGGACTTGCCTGGAGTAGATACTAAACTAAGCTACCTTGGGACCTTGGGACCTCCTGCTGTTGCTGGGGAGGAGATAAGGAGATGGGAGAGAGAGTGACTGGGAGGGGAGGTAGTGGGATGGGAATTTGAACAAAGGGATACATGAATAAAAAATGAGACTTTATTCAAAAATAAATAAAAAATCAAATCAAAGCAAAGCAAAACAACACAAAAAAATAAAACAAATACTGGAGGATTCCAAGGGATAATTCATTTTTCTATATGCTGAGCATTTAACTGCTCCTGTATCAGCTGCTAAGGCCTACAATTTCTATTTTGTTAATGGCCATTGATGAATCCATATATGTTTATCTATTAACCATTTTAAAGGTAGTTCTGTGGGGGTCTTTGAAAGATCAGCAGCTATTGTCCTTTGTTTCTGTACAGCCTGGATAGGTCTTAACTGTTTTTCATAATACCTTCTAATATTTCTGCCAGAAATAAGTGTTAGGTTATGTTTTATTTCTTGTTTAGAGGAATATTAATCTGTGTGTTTCATTGTTGTAGTAAATCTCATTTCCATACATTTATAGCAATGTTAGCCACATATGGCTTTAATAATCCTCTTTGTCCTTCTGGTCCTATACACTCAAGCCATATTTTTTAATTCGAATGTATTTTGAAATGCATTAAAACTTGTCAATGAGAAAGAAAGATAAGAATTATAAAGATAAAGTAACGATGTAAAGTATATTATTGAGCATGCAGAAGTAGCTTACCTGATGGTGTGTTATATAGTAGAATGATTATGTTAGTAGCTAATAAATGAGCTAAAATAATCCCCTCACATACCCTTCTGAGATTATATGGTGCCAAAGTAAACATAAATCAAAGACAAATCAAAAAATCATTCATTATCTAATAAGATAATTATATGATCTATGTTTTCAATTGGAATAACCCAAGAAATATGAGAAAATGTACTGTTGTTAGTGCAAAGGACTTACCACACTTTCTTTTGAGAGTACTGAAAATTGAAACCTAAGGAGATTATATATTATATTGTTACTGTGAATTGAGCTTATATCCCAAAAGATTTGATGTGGGTGAAAGCATGTGTGTTAATATTCATGTGCCTGTTATGTGTGTATATTGGAGTGACTGATGGAGAGATGTCAGGAGAGAAAGAACATTTATAAATTTCCTCAGTGTGCATACAGAAAAGTAGAACTTGATTGCATAACATCAGCTGTACAGAATAGGGAAAGGAAAGAGCACAGCACTGTTCTCAAATAAAACGTGACATCATATTGAGTCTTCTCCAAAATATGGAAGGTCTGAATGCCCATGTGTCTGTCAGCTGCCACTGCAGTGCTGCCACAGGTATCTCTGCGTGTACACTATAAGTGATTTGGGAATGAATATATGAAGGATATTAATGTAAATGGCATGGATAACTCATAGAACTTCATCAATGTCAATATGAGAATATACATTTCAGTTTTAAGTAACTTAACTACAAAATATACTGTTTGGAACCTAATTCAAAAATGCAAAAAATCCCCAACATTTTATATATGTATATTCATGTAAAAATTTTTATGAAGTAGTATTAACCTTATGACTTCATATTTCCTTTAGAAATGATCATTTATATTTTCATCAGTTTCCATATTTTCTCCATCACCTAGTAAATGTGATAGTGGTTTGGCAATATGGTGCCTTTTGTCTTAATAATCATCCTTTAAGAGTGACTTTCTTTGGTTGTTGGGCTTCTTTTTTATTTAAAAAGATTTTCCCATATTTATCACTGCTCCCCCTCCCTTCCATCCTCCCAGTCTTCCCTCAGGCTCCCCCCATGCCATCTCCTTATTCATTTCTCAAGAAGGGCAAGGAATCCAAAGGTGAGTCAGTTCAGTCTGCCATATACAATTGAGGTAGATCCAGTTTCCATCCTCCAGTACCAAGAATGAGTACCAATGTTCCCCTGCAGGAATAGGCTCTACAATATCAGTTCATGCACCATCAATAGACTCTGGTCCTACTGAAAAATGCTTCAGTGCTAATGCCATTTGACTGTTACCCACCTTTGGAGCATTTAATTACGTTCCATGAAGGTTCCTTAGCGGTCATTTTCAAGTTCATAAGCTCCCAGTAACTCAAGTCCGAAATTGGACCTCTTTTAAGTATTTATATTATTGTTATCAAATATTATTCTTGCAATTTCAAAAGATAAGACCATGGAGAGAAGAGACACTCACTGGGAGGGCAGGGAGGGTTAAGGGAGTTTGAACAAGGGGATACATGGATAAAAATGAGACTTTATTCATAATAAAAAAAGGAAAAAAACAAATAAAAGAGGTATCTATGTTTGCTATTTCTTTTAAGTATTCTGTGTCCTGTCATATCATTTCAATGCAATTGATTGTCAGTTGTTAAGGGACAGTTAATGTAAGCAACATAGCAAGAAACAGCTATTGGGGTTTTTTTTTTTAGAATTTTTATTTTTCACAACCCTCTAATATGGTCTTAAATATTTATTTCAGTGAAAAGTCCTTTATGTAGAACTTATGTGCATGTGTGTGTGTGAGAGAGTGCATGTGTGTATTAAATTCCCTGGAAAATAAGAAAAATAAAAATATGAGTGAAGAGATGGGAGGAATGTCTGATATGTCATATGCTAATAGTTCTACCTGCTAATCTCTTCATTTGTAAGTAAACTCTTCTGAAATAGCCCCACTTCTCTGCTGCTTTGTTGTAAAATGGTTGACATGAAAGCACATTGACTACTTTATCAGAGAAGATGGAAAGTGTTCACAGAGAGGAATCTGAAAAAAGTCACATCATTGCCAAAATTTGGTATACATGGAGTTTTTGCTCACAACTCAATGAAAGACACAGTAAATGTGTAAATAAATTTAAAAGCTGTATGCAGTCAGTGTTTTATTTTGCTCTTTTAATTACTGAGGGAAGGTGCTTGTAATTTGGGATTCAGAAGTCCTACACCTCTTTCTATAAGGAAGTCAGAGACCCCAGCAGGGAGTGTCAGTACTGAGAATGAAGAGAGACTTTTGTATTAAGTTTCTAGTATGGTCTTTTGGGTCTTGTCCTGAAGTTCTGACCAATTGACCGGCAGTCCTGCAGTCCCACAGAGACACAGGTTTCTGGGCCAGCCTTTCCAGTCTAGTCCAGAGATTTAGACCCACTCTCAGCCCCGCTTAACCTCAAATAATCACACAAAGGCTTACATTAATTTTACATTGATTAACCTAGGGCCCAGGTATATTGGTAGCTAGTTCTTGCTTTTAAACTAACCCATGAGGTTCAGATCCACAGTCCTACAAAAACACATGCAGTACCCCAGAATCATACACGTGCTTGTGCTGATTTTACACTGATTGACCTAGGGCCCAGGCGTATAACTTGATAACTCCTTCATCTTAACTCAGCCTATGATTCTTGTTCATTCATGTATCTTGGTATTTTTTCTCAGAGCAGCATTTCAACTTTTTTCTCTGTATCTTCTGACATCTCTGTGGCATCTCTACTGTGCTCTGAAATGTTTCTAAAGTTTTCTTAGTCTGGTAGCCCTGCCCACTCTTCCTGTCTGTCTTTGGTCAATCAGCATTTTTATTAGACCAGTAGGCCAGACAATTATTTACAATGCAACAGAGCACAATCCTACTACAAGAAGTCACAATTGAACCACAAGCTCTAGTGTACCTATGGGGACACATGTCACATCTAGACAATCTGGAAAAGTGGCTGCAGGAAAATCATGTCCCTTGCATTATTTTTTGCACCAGCAAACCTTTAGGATCACTAGGATTTGAAGGTGCAAAGTGTATGTTGTTCAGGAAGAGCTCTTGATGTATATTCTCATTCTTCCACTCTATTCATATGAATACTTCACAGGGATTAGAATCCTTAAGATTATGATGTAATAAATTCATTGTGACATAAATTATGTGATACTGGAACACAAAAATTAGGTAGCTTGTTAGACTTCTGGCGTACTACTCTTTTTTTCTTATACAAGTGTATAAAGATTTGGTCAGCAAGAGAAACGTTTTTATTGTCTGCAAATATCACAGGATACTGTGCCAATTAATGACAGGCCTACAAGCTTTAATATTCAACCAAATGGAAAGTAGAAATGCCTCCTTAAAACAAGCATTTGAATCCAAAACATCACACCAGCATAGGAAAACTCTCTTGAAATGATGACTGCATACAGCCTTTACCCTATACAAACAAAATGTTTACAATTTTCGCTATACATACAAGCTGCTTCAGCCTAAGTGATTAAATTCATAATATTTTGAGCCTTAAAATATCCATCCATTGAGCTAGATTTTTAAATCACAGTAAAACAGTAACCAATAACTTATTGAGCAAAGCGTGTGGAGCTCTAAAAAGTAATCTCAAAATAGTTGAAAATATTTGATAGCTACATAGAGAAACAGTGGCTATAAACCTCTGATGTTTTAAACAAATTATGTATTTCACATGCATAAGTTTTTTTGTCTGCATGTATATATGTGCACTACATGCACGCAATTCACAAAAAGGCCAGGAGAAGGCAGTGGGTCCCCTGAAACTGGGTTTACAGATGGTTGTGAGCAGCTACGTGGGTGCTACAAACCTGAGGTTTCTGAAAGATGATGGTGCTTAATCACACCAGCACCCTGCACTATAATTTACATGCCTGCAGTACATATATAGTTTTTAAATATTATGTATATTGTATGTTAAACACAATTTATGCCATAATTTATAACAAATATTCTATACCAAGACTTGTTATCTCCCAGCTTACTACAAATTCATTATAATAAAACATTGTCATCTTCTTAAAGAAAAGCTTGGACCAAATGGAGGAAGCAGAGTAAAAATTACATAAAATTATAAAGTCACTGGTGAGGAAGATTTCTGAAGTGGTAAATAACAATATATCCAGTTCCAAAATAAGATATTTGGAATAACCAGATCCACTGAGAAGTTTCACTGTTGTATACTTTGGTGTCATGATTTCAAAATCAGATTGACTTATTTTAATGTATAAATCCTAGGCAATGATTGTTATTTTTCCCACAGAAAACATAAGATAACATACTATCACTGAAACTACATTTTTTGTCATTTTCAATGAAAAAATAAATTTATTTGATATTATATCAAATAAAAGATTCATGATATATATACAGTAAATTATTCTTTTGTCAATTAAAATTATGAATTAATTAGTCCTTGACTGCTTGAAAAATTAAACATTTAATGTTTTACAAGAAAAGACATTTTTCCAAAACTATATAACTTTATAATGTCTCTAAATAGCTCCTAATAGTGTTATTTTGGAATTATTGTTTTTAAAGCCTGTTTACTTTCCATGCATAGTACCTGCGAAACGACTATTGCTTTTCCTACTGATGAGGATGATCCTTGCTGGCCTTTAAAGCACAATGTAAGTGAGGGATTCTTTTTTGTGTTCCTACTTGTCTCTCCAAATTGTAGATATAATATGCTTCTATTATAAAAGTGTATAGTGGTTTCAATAAAACTACTTATAAAAGTGTATAGTAGTTTCAACAAAAATGATCATGGTTATGGTATAATTGTGGTTCAAAAAAACAAAGAGACAAGATGTGAGTGGTCAGAATTGCTTAGCTCCAATCTCAGTTTTATAGTCAAGCAAAAACTTTAGTGCAGATTATATAAATTTAAAGGTGTAACCAAAGTATGGCATAGAGTTCACTTTACTTATCCTTTTAAAGTTTTTGTGCTAAAAGTTCTATCTTACTTACCCAGCCACTATAGCTGTGCACATACAATTTCTGGAAAAATGTTATTATTTAATAAATATACAAGCATATGTATATACAACCATGTGTGGGACTTTTAAGGATTGATGTGTAGACAGATGTAGAGTATTCTATCATTACAGCTTCAACTATAGAATACTCTTTGGTACAAAAACGTACTAGGAATCATATTTATGTTATTGCGGAAATTGTTGTGGCTAGTCTTGGTTGTCAATTTGACTACATCAGCAGTTGTACATAAAAGGAATAGAATTGAGGATCCAGACATTAACCCAAAACCTATGAACACCTGATCTTCGACAAAGAGGCCCAAAATATTCAATGGAAAAAAAGATAGTATATTTAACAAATGATGTTGGCATAGCTGGATGGTAGTGTGTAAAAAAATGCAAATAGATCCAAGCCTGTCACCCTACACAAAACTCAAATCCAAGTGGATCAAAGACCTCAACATAAACCCAGCCACTTTGAACTTGATAGAAAAGAAAGTGGGAAATACACTTCTACAAATTGACACAAGCAACCACTTTCTGTATATAACACCAGTGGCACAGACACTAAGACCAACAATCAATAAGTGGGATCTCCAGAAGCTTAGAAGCTTCTGTAAAATCAAGGACACTGTCAATAGGACAAAATGACAGCCTACAGAATGGGAAAAGATTTTCACCAACCCTACAAGTGATAGAGGACTGATCTCTAAGATATATAAAGAACTCAAGAATCTAGAGCCCAAAACCTTGAATAACCCAATCAAAAAATGGGGTTCAGATCTAAAAAGGGAATTCTCAGCAGAAGAATTACAAATGGCTGAAAGGTACCTGAAGAAGTGCTCATCATCTTTAGCCATCAGAGAAATGCAAATCAAAACAACTTTGAGATACCACCTGACACATGTTGGATTGGCTAAGATAAAAGACACAGATGACAGCCTCTGTTGGAGAGGGTGTGGAGCAAGGGGAACATTCCTCCATTGTTGGTGGAAGTGTAAGCTTGTTCAGCCACTTTTGAATGCAGTATGGCGGTTTCTCAGAAAATTGAGAATCAATCTTCCCAAGGACCCAGCAGTACCACTTCTGGGTGTATGCCCAAAAGATGCACAGTTGCACTCCAATGGCATTAGCTCAACTATGTTCATAGCAGCGTTATTTGTAATAGCAAGAACCTGGAAACAACCTAGATGCCCCTCAACTGAAGAATGCATTAACACACTGTGGTACATATACACAATGGAGTACTACTCAGCAGTAAGAAAAAATGATACCCTAAAATTTGCAGGCAAATGTATGGATTTGGAGAATATCCTCCTGAGCAAGGTATCACAAACCCAGAAAGATAAGCAAGGGATGTACTTACTCATTAGGACTCTAAATAAACTAACAACAACAACCAAAAAAAAAAAAAAAAAAAAAACCCAGGAAACTGGATGCAGGTGTGTAGGATTTGTCTTGGTTTTATAATTTACCTTTGAAAGATCTCTGTTAAGTCTAGATGTATTTTTTAAATTAAAAATATTCACCTTAAATCCGGACCACATTTTCTAGTTGTAGCCTGTTTCTTTGCTTGCCAGCCCTCTGTCTTGCTCTTAAGTTCATTTTTCACTGCTATTAGATCTTTATAGGCTCAACAACTAATGGATTCTTGCAATTTTCATTCAGGAAACAGCCATTGTTGGAATTGCTGGATCAATTCCTATAAGATACTTAAGTAAGTCACATATATATGTATATATATATATG
This sequence comes from Sigmodon hispidus, assembly GCA_004025045.1. Lineage (NCBI taxonomy): Eukaryota > Metazoa > Chordata > Mammalia > Rodentia > Cricetidae > Sigmodon > Sigmodon hispidus. The sequence continues at coordinate 13,500 of PVIH01006846.1, forward strand.
TATATATATGTATATATATATATATATATAAAACTTCAGTAGTGTTGCTATGTGAATTTGAAGTTGTAATCAAAATCACCAATCCGATGCTAAGTTGTGATGCTAAATCTTCTTTCTACCTTTATTCTAAACCTAAATGAGGTCTCTATGCACCTTCACGCTTCTAGGCTCAGGCCAGTCAAATGGCTCCAAAATAAGCATGATGACCTGAGATTTCAGAATCCATATGGAAAGAGAAAGACTCTATATGTGGCCTTCTGATTTTCAAATGTTCTCTGTGGTGACTGTAAAACAATATAAAAAGAAAAAACTTTAAAAGTGATATATTTTTCAGGAGGAAATGGGTGTACATTTATTCATTTGCTTTAAACTCAAGCTAATGGTCTATTTCTACAGACTTTTTTCAAAACTGTAAATTAATTTTGTAGAAAGTCAGTAGGAGACTAGTCTTCCAACCCAGAATTCAATGTTGGAAATCTAGCTTTGTTTAACAGGATGCACTGAGAGACCAAGGCAGATAGTCAAATATCTGAATTGCTTGGATAAATGATAAACAAAACTAAGTCACCCTGCAGTATAAAAGAAGGCAACTACATTTGAAATTTAAATCCTAAAACTATTCTAAGTTTTTACAGTCAATAGAAGTGCTATATTATTTTTGATGATTTCAAAGTAACTCCTGCTAATTTAAAGCTCTGATCATAATTCTGAAACATCAACAGTGAAGAACAAAATCATGTAATATTTCATCCTCCATAACATTAGCAAAATTGCAAAATATAATAATGATGTATTTGTTGGTGTTGTAGAAACATGAACATTTTCATAGACAATAGAAATAAAATCACACAGCCAATTTAGAAGACAATTGAACAAAATTGCAAAAGACTTCTAGCAATATATTATCCCATATAGATTGTATTTGGGATATATACTTTAGAAAATATTGGACTGTGTATGGAAGAAGATAGAGAAAATGGTGATTATTAGAACATTATATAGTCTCACAAAAATGGAAAATGTGTATATATATGACCCTCAGATTTCAAAGACTATAAACCTAAAAGTATAATGTGTGAAATATAATTTTTATCATTTGCAAGTATCTAAAAGTTTCTTCTGAACTTCCAAAGATTAATTTTTCAGATAGATTCTAGTCTTTAACTTTTATTTTCTTTATATTTGTATTGTCAATTATGAAGGGAAGAGAAATAGTAATGATAGGAAGAAAAAAGTAAAATCTAGGCATAATTATGCTATACTGTCTTATGAATCAACCTCTTTTTCTCTATTATGTCCTGTACACTGTCTCACACAAACACATAAACATGATTTCATTAAGTAGACTAAGGCTCTTTTTTTAGTGAGAACTGGACATTTCCACAGATAGCTTGCAGTAGATACATCTTTATAGTCTTGTTAAGGTGGCTTTGTGGAGCCATGCTTGCCTAGCTTGATTGCAGACAAAAATATAATATCACATGGTCCCATAATGAAAAAATAAAAACCAAGCTCTATACCTTTTAAGGGTTTAATTAAAACCCTACTCAATTAATTGTGGAATACACAGAACCTAGAGAAAAATGTGAGGCAGTAAGAATAGAGGATAAAATCTACAGTGTTTGCATATTGGAATATTTCTACTCTGAGCCCAACAAATGTCAGCTAGTGGTGATCTACTTACATACTAGAACCAAGGCTATTATATCTACAACAATAAACAAAAGATATAAAGGAAATTACTTGTTTTTTAAGTACAACTATTAGAGTAATCTGTCTGAGTATTAGGACATTAATAACATGTAGGGCTAATTCCAGAAAACAATTTAGTTCAAGGGATGGTTAGCTTCATTATTATTTTTTCATGAACAAAAATGAATGGTAATTTGTAATTTTCATTACAAAAAGGGATATGGCAAAATAGAGAAAATGAGAGAGGTTTTTTTAAATGACCAAATTTCTCACCAATAATTTTAGTCTTTGGAACAACTCCCAAATTCATAAACACTAACAAATGTAATATAAAAGCAATACATTAATATTAGATGAAAATTGAAAACAAATCTACATAATTTTTCATCCTTTTTCTTAAAATTGGCTTACTACATTTACATTACATTAATTTGAATAAATTTACTGTTACTTTATGGCATTCAATAAATATGTAAGAATTAAATTTTCCCAATTAACGCAAACTAAAATAAATTAATGAACAGAGCTAAAATACATTGTTAATTAACAAAATACACTTTAACAAAAGATGAGTATCAAACATCCAGTAGTAAAAACATTAGGGCAAAACCATCATTGTACATTAGGACATCATGAAGAAGAGAAATCTATGCTCCAGAGCCAAAATCATGCACATTTATGCTAATGTAAATTCATCTGATAAACATTTTTAATTGCACTCATTGAAAAAGCAAGAGTAGAGAATGTAACACTTTCTATAAAAAGAATAAACATAAACCCTTTCTTGTAAAAAGGTAACCTTTAACTAATTTTGAAATAAACATTGAAAAATGTTATTCAATATTAAATAAAAATTGTTTTGCCTAAGTTAGAGAATCCATAATTAGTACTAGCTGATTCCATTTTTGAATGTCAGGTAGGTATTAATTTATTACAATCTCAATCTTCAGAAAGAAATCTTGAGTGAGAAATGTGACATATGTTGCTTTTCTATGTCAGGTTAGAGACAGGTCAACAATTTCTTACAGCTCCTAGTTGTACTTCACACCCCTTGAATGCAGCATACTGGAAAGCTTATTGACCCCTTTCATCAAATGCTAACAAAGCAGCCTGGGCTAGCAAGCTCTAATTTATTTCACTGAAAGCAACTTCATGAACCAAATCCTTACTTTCCTTTCCACAGCTATTAGTAACAAATATACACTTGCTAGATAGACAAATACTGTCTCTCATCTCAAGGATATTGGACAAACTGTAGTTAGTGTATAATAAAAACCAGGAGCCAGGTATTGGGGAAAAGCTGGGATATCAGAAAGAAGAAACAGACCTGTAGTGGGATTATGTTATTACATTAATCTCCTGCCTGTTAGTTTAATAAAAATTCAGATAGGCCAAAGGTAGACAGAAATCGTGGGCAGAGCTACTGAACTAGAAAAACTCTGGGAACATCTCAGAGTAGAGCAGAGATGCCAGGAGATGCCAGGAGATGCAGAGAAAAGAAGTTCAAATGCTGCTGAAAAAGGTACCAAGCCACATGGTTGAATAGGATAAGAATCATTGGTTCAGATAAGATGAAGAAGTTAGCAAGTTATATGCCTGAGCCCTAGGTTAATCAGCGTAAAAATAATATAAGCATGGGACTGCATGTGCTTCTGTGGGACTGCGAGTCTGCAAGTCATAATCTCAGGGCTATACCACAAAGTCTGGGCTAGAAACCTCATACTACAAAGGCCACAGTCAATTCTCACCCAGCCACCTTCTCAGACTGAACAGGTTAAATGGTTTCTTCAAGAGCCCTCAGTCTGACTAGTGCTTCTACAGAATAAATGAATCTCTGCCTCTTCCTGCCTTAAATATCTTCCCCACCCAGCCCAGCTGTTTTACTTCCTGGATCGACTCTGTATCAGAATCCCATAGCTAGAATTAAAGATGTGAGCTACCACTGCTTGGATATTAGGATGTGAAGTTATGGAAATCCAGAAAGATCTCTGTTTCCTAGTGATGGGATTAAAAGTGTGAGCCACCACTTGGTCATTCCGAGTGATGGGATGGTTCACCAACATTAAAAGTGTGAGTTACTACTCTTTGACCTTCATGGTTTGACTGTGAGTGATTCTGTTCTATGATATTACAGGCTGATTTTATTAAATATACAATATAATCATCACACATTAGGTTTCTTTAGAAGATATATATTGATAAGAAAACATAAACAAACCCAGAATGCATGCTGCCAATAAATTCAGAATGTAGTCTTAAAAACCAAAGTGGTACCAATGATCATGAAAATTGCTTTAGCTTAAATACACAGTGGCTTCTATTTACAGAGTTATAATAATGTAAAAAAATTAAGCCACATTAATTAATAAAAATCAGAAGATAAATCAAGACTATAGAACAACAGGTTTTTACTAAGTTCAAGGAACCACCTCATCTTTATTTCATGACAATAAGAACTCATTTCCTAGAGAAAAAGAAATGGTTTCTTCTCAGTGATGTACTTAAAAAGCATGAGCACCTCCCAATACTGTCATATTGAGTGGTAAGATTCAATATGAGTGTCCCAGAAAAGTAGTTATGTTCCAGCTGTATTGGAGGAAGCTTATAAAAATGATGAAATTATATGCATAGGTTCTCATTATTTTTACAAAGTATTCCTAGCTATTTATGGTCTCTCTTGCAATCAGACTAGAAAATAAAATAGTCTAAACATTGAAAAAATGAGCCTCTAGCTCGTTCTCTCTTGCAGCCTCCCCAATTAGCTTAGGAATAAAAACATGGCCTATTGACCAGACATGATCAAATGTCCTAGTGAAACCATCCATGGGTTGTTAACGTATCCAGTATGTGTGAAGAAGGATTCTCTACAATCCACAAAGTTATTAAGCTGCAGTAGAGAAATTTGTTTTGCTTCCAAATAGAGAACTAAACAAAAGATATCCAACAGATTCTTCTAAGCTAGGCAGCCATGCAATTTAAGTTTGCTGATCAAGTGAATAAAAATATGAAATTAAATTCTAACCCCTTTAAAGACACAAATGAGGAAACATACCCAACAACTTCAACCTCCAGAAGTAAACAGTACATTCCCAGGTAGGTAGATATTGAGAGTTCTGCAAACACTTGTTTAGAAAAGAGAAAGCAGAGACTCAGGACCTGGAAAAGCTGTTTTGCATTCTTTTGAGACCGGTATGTCTCCATGCTGGCAATACTAAAATACTCATATTTTAGCTTTTTCAAAAGTAGACTTTATCCATATTTGTATTTTAGCCATTGTATTTATGTATATCCAAGAATAAGATCGTAGACAATTTTAATATATTGAAGAAGAAATAAGGCGATTTGCTTGTGTATACAAAAAAGTTTTTTTTCTAGTTTCTCATTCTACCTTGGTAGACTTAAAAAAACATTCTTACTAGTTACTATAGAAAATAGGATCTTTGGGTCTGATCATTTCTCCTATAATTGTTTAGAATAATAAACTTGAGTAAAAAACAAAAGAACTATGTATTCTTTAAACATTGGAAACCAATACCCTTTAATTATACTCCATCTGTACCCATCTTGATACCTAGGGAATATGTACCTGACTGAAAAGTTATATTGATATTTTTATAATATTGTGAAAAATGAGCCTATTCTATGGCTGTTCTGCATCCTGCATGACGTTCAAGGTGACCTTTCAACAGTGCTGTTTCTGATGCCTAGCACATCCTATTCTAAAACTAGCCAAAAGATAGAAACATGCAGTGGCCTGGCTGTCTCACTCTCTCCATCTTAATACATTTAGCTTCTTTAGCAACTTTATAGTTCTAAGGCTTGTGCTTTTCAGTTCAATCTTACATTTTCCCCTTTTCACTGTTTAACTTCAATGTAATTCATCCAATAGATACATTTCCTTCCTTCCTTCTGTCCTTCTTTCCTTCTTCCCTCCTTCCCAGCATCTTTTCCTTTTTTCCTTCTCACCTCTCTCTGTGTCCCTCTCCATTTTTGCTTTCTCATCTTTCTATGTCAAAAATAATCTCTAAATCTACATGTGATTCTAAAACATAAAATACATGATAGTTTAACCCCATAGAAATTCCTTAACTGGGCTTTGCATTTAATTTTTGTAGTTCCTACAAGGCATCCAATAGTGCCCTCTAATGCCAGTTTTTAAAACAATTGTACCCCACTTCTGCTTTATTTAAGATACTAAATTTTGTCTTTTAGAAATTCTACATCAACGAATAAAATGCTACAAAACATTTCAACCTGTAAAGACAAATTTTATACAACTTTTCAGAATTTAAGTTCTAGTTAAAATGTGATTATATCATTTTAACTCACCCTGATTACACTCTTTGATTTATGCTATTTCTATTGCTTGATTCAATCATTGTCTAGGACACTCTGTAAAAGTGCTCAATACATAATACATCGAAATCAACATTTTAATGACAAATAATGGTAATGTCTATCTAACATGTGCAAATTATCACCATATCTAGGTGAATTTTCTGCATTTTTTACTTAAATATTTTCATATGCCTTGGCTTATCAAATATGTTTTAAGTGTATATAGCTATTAACTTCTTGGTTTTCTGTTTTTATTAATCAAAATTTGTAGCATATATTATTTTTGTTTTCATAAATAATAGGTTTTAATATTTTAAGTAGTTTATTTCAAATGTGAAGAGTATTGTGAAATTTTCTGTTTTTAAGTGGTTGAATTTTTTTTTCTGTCTGTGTCTGTGTGTATATATACAAGTCTGTGATGCACACAGGAGTCCAGAGGGAGAGGTGAGTCCTTTGGAGGTAGGTGCTGCAGGTTTTAAGCCATCTCTTGCAGATGCTGGGAACTGACATTCTTTGACAGAGCAGTCAGTGTCTTTAACCTCTAAGCCATCTCTCTTCAGCCTTGCAAAATGTTTTGTGATAGTCCCTGTAAAAATGACAAGTCTTCTCACCCAAACTTAAAATAAAGAATTTTAAGCATTTAGGCATTTAGTTATTTATTGAGTAAATAATTAGTGATCACAGTGTTTTGTCATGGAGTTTCTTAAGATGATCTCAAAAAACAAAACAAAACAAAAAAATTATAGTCACGGGTGTTGAGTATGTGAACAGGGTAGTGACATGAAGTAAAATTGTGCTTATCTGAGCCTCCATGCTGAGAAGCAATTGAGATTAAAAACAATGTACAATGATGTGTATGTTAGAGGATTGAGTCTATTAAATAAATCTATCACAGGTGAAGAGAGACAATGTTAGGAAAGAGAAAGGCCAATGTCTTAATTAATGAACAGTGAGAACAGGATAAGAAAAATCCTGGGAGAAAAGATATAGGTTTCAAAAGGGAGACAACATTTTGAGAAAGGAATTTACTCCAGCTGTATAAGAAATAACACAGCTTAGAATGAAAATTTAAACACTTTGTTCACCTTGACAGATTTCAAGTTACTTGTAAACTCTGTGGGAAAGGACCTTGGTGTCACCATAACAGATCAATGAGAGTGCACCTTTTCAATTCTTCACATTCCAAATCCCATCACCAGTTAAAGACTGTGTTGTCACCTCGTTCTCAGCTTCTGTGACCTTGCTGATTCTGGGTCTGAAACACAAGCATGGGCTGCAAGGGCTTTGCTCTGGCAAAGCCTCCACATGTGTGGGTCATCTTCCTTGATCCACTGCCTCTCTGTCACTTCACCTTCATCCTCTTCCCACCCAGTTCCCCGAGGCTTGTCTTTTAGATACAAGCTACCTCCTTATAGGCCCTATAATACTCATTCATCATCTCCAAAATCAATTATTTCAGCACCAGGCTCTAGATAAGTAAACATTACCTTTCTTTTAGTTTCTTTGGCACAAATTTTGGAAAGATTTCATTGTTCCTTGTGAAGAGGACAAGTAGCAGCAGGAACAGCCACTGCTTGGTCAGTGAGATTGTGAAACAGTGGGAATGTGAGACTTCACATGACAGAAGATTAAAAAAGACCTGCAGGCCAGAACCAGGATAAGATACAGCATGCAAGTCCCAAGATCCCATGGTCTATTTCTATCAGCTAAGACTAATATTTCAGGACTATGCAGCCTGAAAACCTAAAGATCTTGCAATTAAATTATGATTCTGTGAGGACTTTCCAGATTAAAACCATACATTCCAAGAGGATCATGAAATTACTTAAAATTCACTCCTCTCTGCTGCTTCACTCATTCCTTACCATAAGTGTCACATAGTCATTTTCTCACTCTCTGTGCATTCTGGCTGCCCTGGTGTTCCTTCCTGCCATCAGAACCCACCAAGAGGAGCAGGACAAGTGCTCTATTGATAACAGCTGGGTAGTTCAACAAAATCTGTTACATAATAGAGAGGCTGATATACTGTAACCTTTACCCCAATGGTATAGACACCTTAGCAGTCATAGTCAGGCATTGAAGGGTTAGAAGAGTATGCAGAGCCACTGGGGTCCAATCTATCTTGAAAATCTAAAGAAGACTGGTTCTGATGGCAGAAACAATACAACCAGAAGCACCTTCAAAACTTCCAAAACCCCTACTACCTGCATCAGGAGTAGCAGCAACAACAGCAAAGTAGATGTACTCATAGGTGAGGACCAAAGGATGGAGAAAAAGCAGCCCTGATTTTCCCTAAAACTCTCCTTCTACTGGGGCCCTCATTGGAAGGCACTGTCTACTATGGAGGAAGGGTCTTTCATTTCAGCTAGTCTTACCTGGAATCACATTCACAGAAACTCTCAGAGCTCTGTCTTTTAGTTGATTTCAAATGCCATTAAGTCGACAACCAAAAATACCTAAAATTCACAGTAACCAGCTATCGTTTTTAAAGGAATCTATCTACTCTGATGGTTCGCCTATACTTTGTTTGCTATTAACACACTACAATTCAAACTTCATGACTCCCAATTATTTATAGGCCTTGTTGATTTATTTTTAGTTTATTACTAGATTCTCATGGGTAAGGGAAAAAAAGATTATTTATAAACCATTTTCCTCCATAAATAAAATTCACCAATTATGTAAAGGACATATTTTACTCAACCTAACCTCTGAAAGAGGGCTGAAACCCAAACACAATGAAAGCATTCCTTAAGTGTTCACAAGCCTGTTAGTCTGTAGCCTTTACAAGTCAGAGAGATTAGACTAATATTCTATTTTCTATTTCCTTTCAGTTCTAGTGAGTGAAGAGTCACTGTGAGTTTTCCCAAGTCTTGGAAAATTAGAGACAATATCTAACAAAAAAAACTGTTCAGACTGCAAACCACTAAATTGCTGATAACAAGAAAACCACTTTTACAAGTCTAGAACACATCCAGATAGAACAGTTCTATGTTTAAGGAGGGAGAAGATCAAAACATGATAGAATTCAGCTCAACATTCCAAGCAGAATGAATTTAAAGCTTTAGACTTCAAGACAGAATGGTCAAGAATTTAAAAATCAGTAAAAGTAATCACCCCAAATCCCAATAACAGTAGCTAAATCATCTAAATTTTAGAATTTATCTTCCATCCTATGGTTTGTATTAAAATTTCACAATTCACACATAATCTTCCTCATTAGGCAACAAACTTTAGGCTGATGATCACCTAATAGTTGGCTATTTTATTTGTTGTAAATATTCATGATTAGCACTGTGATGAGCATCAATCTAAAATTTTTGAAAATTAAATGAGGCCTGATCACATCAATAGTCCTTGGTGAATATAATTAATTTCCAAAATTGAATGCATGGTTATATAAATTCATAAGCTCAAGGCAAGGTTGATCAATGTTTTATTCTGAAATCTTGGCAAATTTACTTTATTAATAACTCAAAAACACATAGTTCCTTGAATTAGTCAGATTTTCTTACAGAAGTTGTATTGCTAAGAGAGTTTCTGATGTTTGCAATGCTAACCTGCTACATTCTCAACCATGAGGAGACATCTTCCCACCCCCTTGAAAACCCTGTTCTGGAAGTTCTGTAGAATGTCTGAAACTGGCACTTCTGTCCCAATTAGACAAACACAATACACATACACATTTGCATCCATTTGTGTACAGGTAAGTAATCCCACATATTTTACAGCAGGAGGGAGAAAGAGGTTGCCTCTCCACTGGATATGTTACCTGTGGCCTGCAGAGCTCTGGTCCTTTAAGAAGTAAACCCAGAGGACCAGAATGATGCTAGAGATTCACAGCCCAGCACAACCTTTGGTTTGAGGGATAAACAGAAAAAGTTAACTCTTTCACATGACCATAATTATATGTTTAGTGAGAAATAAGCTCAGGAGGCTAGAAAAAATGACAGAACTCATGTCAGATGGACAACTATCTGAGGTCTCAGTTTGCTTCAGTGTGGGTGAAGTGTAAATAATGCTATAGAAAAGTAGTTACTAAACACAGGCAATAAAAATAACTCATAGATTTAAAATACCTATTTATTATTTTTTAGCTTCAATAAATATTCTCAATATTAAAAATTCTACCTAGAGGGTAACATTTCCACTTTTGTTATTTTTAATATTCTTATAATAAAGAAACATAGTTTCAATAATTTTCATAGTTCAAGCAAATATATCAGTCTGTGATGGGTGACTTGCATAATATTGATTGAAATCTGCTGTCATTCTCATTTCTGTTCCTCTATGATTTTTCTTTTGATCATTTTTAGAATTTCATTCTGTCACATATTCTGTGCCATTTGGTGTTTTATTTTGATATGTCCAAAGAGGATTCTTGAGATTTTCCTGTGCTTGTCATTCATTGGGCTTCTTATGGTTTGAGTTTGTGATTTTTATTTGCTTGTTTTTATTCTTATTTCTTTGGGTTTTTTCTTGAGCTTTCCATCCTATTCTGGAGCACAAGATAGAGCTGGTACATGTATGCCATAAAATGAAAAATGTGCTTCTCTACAGTTCTAACAAACAATACTTGATGTAATATTACTAAAATATTGTGGCATCTTAGGAGATATGAATCAGATGTATTTTAAAAAGCATATTACCATAAATGAAACATTAACCAATTCATTAAAAAACATATTCCTTAAATAGTTATGAATGTAACAATAAATCTTTAAGATACATGAAACAAAGATATATATCTAAAAGAACAAATAGGCAGTCTATGGAATATGATGATCTACCCTAATAATTTATAAACTACTTGAATAAAATTTGAGAAATTATAACATAAGCTACTATACCAAACTCATATTTATAAAAACAATTAATTGTTCAGTTGTAGAAAAACATTATACACAATATCTATTGAACATTCATCAACAAAAGCTGTATTTTAGAATATAAGGTAAATCTCAGTAATTTTTAAAGGGTTTAAATTATGTATCTGGAGCATAAGAGAGATTAGATATTAACAATAAAATGACAAGTGTAAATTTTCCAAGTACTTTGAAGTTAATTCCTCTGTAAAGAAGAAACTGTAAGAGACATTAGAAACTGCTCTGAATGTAATTGCAATATATTGGGGCTGGAAAGGTGGCTCAGTTATGATTGTAAAATGTGGTCATATCTAGTTCCATTTCCCTGTTCACTGCATTCACTAGTTCCACAATATGTTCCTGTTGTAACTTCATGACATTTTAATGCTTGCTAAGATAAGTTTATGTTTTGACAGCTTGGTAATGTTTATTTCTTTACAATATTAGTTCTGCAAAATTTGTTAGATCCTGTTCAGCTAGCTCAAGGGTCTCAGAGAAGATGATAAGTAGTCATTACTTTGGGACTGAGACTCAGAACCAGAGGAAGAATTCAATGGGATTAAAGTGTTCCTACTTCTCCCAGGGCAGAACATAACCCACCTCTTTGTAAATTCAAAAGATATATTGTTAGAAAGTAGAATAATTCAAATAAATGTTTTAGCTTAAGCCAAGAAGAATTTTATTATTAAGTTAAACCCAAAGTAAATATAAGGCATGTAACCATGTGCTTCTGTGTAAGTACTGTGAGCTAACCCAGGTGCCACTGGTGTTCCTAATTGACATGGCCCCCTTAGCCTGCCATGTAGTAGCATGAATGAGGAAAAGATGCCCTGCTTTCCCACTCATTATCACCCGTGGCAGGTGAGAAAGCTGGTCTTGGGGATCAGAAGAATGAAAGACTTAGGCTTGACCTTCACCAGCTGCAGCACACAGCAAAGTAGGCCCTGCACTCTACCTGGGCAGCACACTAGAGCTGTCCATGCTATGGAGATGTAGGTGAGCCTGATGTGGGAATGTCTTTCTGTATGCTGTGAATATCATTCTTTTAATAAAGGACTTGTTTTGGCCTATGGTAGGCACCATAGACAAAGAAATCAGAGCATGAGTAGGAGAAGGAGGGTAGAGTCAGATGGAAACACAACCCAGCCACTCAGGAAGAAACATGTAATAAAATAAAATAGGTAAGCCACAGGCCATGTGGCAGGACAGATTAATGGAAATGGGTTAAATTAAGATGAAAGAGCTAGTAGTTAGCAATATGCCTGAGACATAGGCCAGATAGCATGAAATTAATGTAAGCATTTTTGTGTTTCTTTGGGACTCTGGGATTGCTGGTCCAAATAAGCAGCTGTGGGAAGATCTGAACTGTGGAGCTAGGCCAGCCACAAACCTCTTCTACCTGAGCCAGTCCTGAGGGCATTAGAGCAGGAGAGCTGACCCATACACACACCTTGTATGCCCCCTACAATAATTGTGAGAGAGGGCCTTACATATTGCTTGGGCAAAACAATGATGGTCCTGGTGGGATGAGTGAGGGGCACCTGGATCTGAGGCTCTGAAAGCAGAAAAAAAAATGGCTCTGATCTGTAGACTGCATTAAGTGAGCTAGATGAGGCAGTGCTGAGGAGCTTGCCCAGATAGTAATCTGAGAGACAGGGACCAAGCTGACCAACCTAGTTACCACCCAGGCCCAGATCCAGGGATATGAGTTGGCCTGCCACTATGTGCACCAAATCTATAAACCACTGGAGCAGGTGAAGAGGGTAAACATGGAAACCAAAACAGCAGGATCTCCATAACAATGACACAGGACAATTACAGGATATCCAAGAGGGTATGATTTATTGGCAAAAGGATTTGGTCATTAACAAATGTGGAAATAATTAGATATTGAGATGCTAGAATGTAAGAGAGAGACATAAAATGACAGAGAGAAAGTGCTTACCACACAGCCAACAATCTACTTGCATTGGGTTAGACATAAATGTCAAAGTTAAAACCATAAAACTTAGAAAAAAACAGGAGAAATAATTATAGACTTCTGCTTCACAACCATTTAACTAAAAAAAACAAGGCAAAAAACAAATATAAAAGTATGATAAATGAACCAATGAAACTTGTCTACTCTTCGGAAGACATTGCTAACAGAATGAACATACCCTACCCACTGGAGCAGATATTTGCAAACTGAGAGAATTCACTGGCAGCAAAACCTGATTTCAAGGGATAATGAAGACTTTTTTTCTTTTTTATCCAGACTTTAGATTCAAAAGGGGTACATAAAGAACACTTAAACCTTTTCTGCGGTTCCTGGACAAGCTTCGAGAAGCTTTCTTTTATCCATACAGAGCTCAATTTTGAGATACTCCTAAAGAGATTCTTTAGCAGTGGTCTTACTACATAACAGTGCTCCTCTTCTGCTTTCTCACCTCCTACCATTCCATATTCTTTTGTATTGGTCCTACAAATTCTGACCACTTTCTTATGCCATGCTCAGCTCTCTGTTTTCTCTGTGTATGCTCCCACAGGGCTGTAGAACTTTATTTTTCGGTGGCAGGATCTCACGCAGCCCAGGCTGACCTTCAACTTCCTTGGATATTCGGGGCTGACTCTGAAATTCTGGTTTTTATGCCACCAGGTCCAAAGGCCTAGCATTACAGGCTTGCACGATCATGCCTCTTTTATGTGTCTCTTTTATGAGTGATGTTGTCTTTGTACTGCCCATTGTCCTATGTGTGCATACCATGGTCATGCAGTTCTACAGTTCTCCAAATGTTCAAATAGGAGATGAAATTCTAGACCTCACTTCTTCAGTTAATCAAAAGGAATATTCTCTGGATTTTAAGAATGTCAGAGAGATAAGCAGGGGATGTACTCACTCACTAGTGGTCTCTAAACAAACAAACAAGAAAAAAAGCCAAACATGCCCAAGAGGCAAACCACAACCACCGAACAGCTTGAGATCAGAAACACCCTGGACTGACCCTTCAAACCCCAGTCCAACTATAGGAACACCTGACTCACTCTTGAGGGAGGGGGGACAGAACTGGATTTGGCCAGGAGTGGAGACTGATCCAAGCATTATTGGGCCAGTGGGACCATAGGACTGTCTGCTCCCTGCCCAGGGAGGGGATTGGGAGTTGCAGAGAAGAAAAATGACCAGATGTGGTGGGAGAGGGAAGAGACCTTGAATAAGGATATACAGGGATGGAAAAAAAAAACTCAGAGGGAAAGCTGAACATAAAGAAAATATATGTATAGCAATCTTATTTGTATTTCCACCCTTGATAAGCCATGCTTATGATTCTTATCCTCTGTATACTTATTGTTAACTCATCCGCATTTTAAATTTTTTTACTGTTTTTTTTTTTGATAAATACAAAATAAAGAAGGAAAATAAAAATAAAATAAAATAAAATAAAAGAATGTTTGGAGAAACCCATTTTAAAAGTCAAAGATATTTTTCTCTGACATTAAAACTATGTCATTATTTTAAAATATTAAATCTGTTCTCATAATTAAAATACCTTTTAAAATTACAGATAATTGCAATTTTAAAAATTCAACTTTACTAAAAAATGTATTTGTCATTCATTTTCTTCCTAATTCTCAATAAAGATGACATTAACCATATATGTCTAAATTCAAACATAAACATATTTATAACTTCCTTTAAATATTTCATGTACTCAGACTTTTACAATGAGTCCTACAAGTGAATATTTTTGGCATTGGAAAGGTTTATAAAAACTATAATGTGGTTACAATAAATGTGTGGAAGGCAAAGGTCTCACTCTAGCCTGTAGTACGCTTAAATTAATGTGCTAACTATAGAATATGTTAAATTAAAATTAATTTGATTGTGACCTTACTGCATAGAAGGACTTTAGTGAACATAATTTAAAAGCTTTTTTAGAAAAGTTGTTTTGTGCTAGATGGAACTGATTTCTTTTTATCCTCTGAGACTATTTCTCCACTGAAGGCAAAGTCCTTCATAATTATTTCAGGGCCTGCACAACTACTTTAGATGCAGTATTAAATGTTCAATTTATTTTTCATAAATATGGATGAATATAGTAGTATTACTTCCCACTAAAAGTATATTTTCAAAGATAAAAGCATAGTGCATTCCCCTCCTCTTTACCTTATCTTCTCCTTTAAGTTTCTTCACAGTTGGCACAATACAATACAAAATTCAATAATGACTACTTGAAAATAATGATTTTCAGCTTCTAAAATACTCCATACTTTAATTTCCCAAGTTAATGAAACCATTAGAAAATTAATGGAGAAAAATAATAATCACCATTTGCAAAGAACTTAATTTGTATGCAATGAGACCCTGTGTGGTATTTTTTTTGTTTGTTTTTTGCTGAACAATCATCTTCCTTCTGCCTTAGGATGAAACATGATTTTTTTTGTTTGTTTGATATTCATTATTTAATCACCTATATTTAGTGATGTGAAGGTATTGTTGCTTCGAAATCTATGGTTGTGCATTAGAGATCAAAGATATTTTCAAAAGGTACTATTTTAAAATTTTGTGGGTTGGAAGTCTGGGAGCAGCAAAGTAGGTTTCTCATAGTTTCATATTTCTTGCAGTCTCCTGTCAATGTGTCCACTAGGGCTAGAAGATGATCTATAGAGCAATTCATATCTCATCAATTCCTTACAAATGAGCCTTTCTAGATTATCTGTGCATTGTTACAACATGGTAGCCTGATCTACTTGAAGGCATTAAAATTAGGCATCATCTTTAAACTGGGTGCTACCGTACTAATAAGATTATTGAATTCTTCTTATTCCCTAGAAAGTTTCTGTTCTGTACCTTTAGCAATGGAAGCTTAGCCTTTAGTTATAGAGTTGGTTCAGGGTGACATTCTATGTTTCTCTATTTGAATCAATATATTCTCTCAACTAGGCATTTTCTTAAACATATGCAATTAGAAACCACAAAATCATGCTTAAAATCAGTTTTTGCCACACCTTAAAGAGGCCATGTCACTTAAAATAATATATTATTTTCATTAAATTTTAAAAAGTTTTTTATTTAAAAAATAAAAATGTTCCCATACCCACTAATGCTCTCTCTCATTCCCCTTTTCCCAATCATCTCCTAGCTTCTCCCCACTCCAATTCTCCATCCATTCCTCAGAGGCAAGAAATCTCAAGGTGAGTCAGTTCTGTCTGGCATATACACATGAGGTAGGACTGAGTTCTTCCCCCCCACCTGAGTATCAAGGCTGAGAAAAGGGTTCCTCTGGAGGGTATGGGCTCCAAGAATCCAGTTCATGCACAAGGGGGCTGGAGAGATAGCTCAGCCATTAAAGGCTAGGCTCACAACCAAAAATATAAGAATTCAGTTCCCAGTTCATGCACAAAGAATAAACTCTTGTCTGAGTACAAAAGCCTCCACAAACTGCACATGGGATTAAACTGTCATCTATATGCAGAGGGTTTAGATCCATTCCATAAAGATTCATCAGCTGTCATTTCAGAGTCTGTAAGCTCTTAATAGCAAACAACAGCCTACTCTGTGGGTCTCCTCATCGTGATCCTGATCCCCTTGCTCATGTAATCTCTCCTCCCTCTTTTCAGATAGACCAGTGTTTAGCGATGGATCTCTGCATCTATCTCCATCAGTTGCTGGATGAAGGTTCTATAATGACAATTAGGGTAGTCATTCAGTTGATAGCAGGGGAAGACCATTTTAGGCACTCTCTCCACTAATTGCTTGGAGTCCAAGCTGGGCTTATCTTGTGGGTTCTTGAATGTTCCTAGTACCAATTTCTCTATAACTCACAATGGTTTACTCTATCAAGATATCCACTTCTTGGCTCTCCCTCTCTTTTGCTCCTCCTCCTCAACCATCCCATTCTCTCATGTTCTCTTATCACCTCCCCTTGCTCCCTCCTTCAATATGATTCCAATTTACACAGGAGATCTTCTACACTTCCCCCTTCCCAGGAAAATCTATGGATATCTCTCAAAACTTCCTCCTTTTACTTAACTTCTCAGTGTGTTGTGGATTGTACCCTGATTATCCTTTACTTTATGTCTAAAATAAATTTATGAGTGAGTACATACCATATCTATCTTTCTGGGTCTATGTTACCTCATTCAGAATGATCCTCTTTAGATCCACCCATTTGCCTGCGAATTTCAGGATGTCATTTTATTTCTCACATTTATCAGGTTCAGTGTACCTGGGTTTATGTTGAATACACTTTAATCTACTTGATCTTGAGTTTTGTGCAGGATGATAGATATGGATCTATTTGCATTCTTCTACATACCACCATCCAGTTATACAAGCACCATTTGTAAAAGATGCTATCTTTTTTCCATTGTATATTTTTTGCCTGTTTGTCAAAATCGGATGTTAATAGGTATGTAATGTCAGGGCCTTCAATTCAATTTCATTGATCCACATTCTGATTCTATGCCAGTACCAGGCTGTTTTTATTACTGTAGCTCTATAGTAGAGCTTGTTGTCAGGGATAATGATGACTCCTAAAGTTCTTATTGAACAGAATTTTTTTTTTTTAAATCCTGGGTCTTTTTGTTATTCCATTTGAAGTTCAGTATTGTTCTTTCAAAGATATGTAAAGAGTTGGATTGGGACTTCACTGGGTATTGAATCGAATTTGTAGATGAATTTTGGAAAGATTTTACTGTGTTGATTCTACCTATTCAAGAATATGAGACATCGTTCCATTGTCTGTATCTTCTTTTTCCCCTTTTTTATTATAAATAAAATTTCATTTTTTATCCATGTATCCCTTTGTTCAAAGTCACTTATCCCTCCTGCCCCTCCCAGTCACTCTCTGTCTGTATCTTCTTGAATTCCTTTTTTTTTTTTTTTTTTTGATGACATAAAGTTCTTGTCATATAGGCTTCCACAACTTTGGTTAAAAAGTAACCCTGAGGAATTTAACATTATTTGCAGCTATTGTAAAGGGTGATGTTTCCCTGAATTCTCTTTCAGCTCTTTTATCATGTGTGTATAGGAAAGCTATTGATTTTTTTTGAGTTAATCTTGTATCCTGCTACATTGCTGAAGGTGCATATCAGCTTTAGGAGTTCCTAGGAAGAATTTTGGTGGTCACTTATTTATACTGTCATACCATCTGCAAAAGTTGTAGTTTGAATTCTTCCTTTCCAATTTGTTTACCCTTGATCTCCTTTTGTTGTCTTATTGCTGTAGGTAGGACTTCAAGAGCTATATTGAATAGATATGGGAAGAGAAGACAGTTTTTAGTGAAACTGTTTTGAATTTCTCTCCATTTAGTTTGATTTTAGATTACTGCTTGCTGTATATTGCATTTATTATGTTTAGTTTTTTTCCCTTTATCTCTGAACTCTCCAGTATTTTTATCATAAAGGAGTAGTGGGTTTTGTCAAAGGTTTTTGTAGCATCAAATGAGATGATCATGTGTTATTTTTTCTTTCAGTTTGTTTATTGACAATTTTTCATATGTTGAAACATCCCTGCATCTCCGGGATAAAGCCTACTTTATCAAGGTGGATAATTTTTTGATATCTTCTTGAATTTCGTTTGACAGTATTCTATTGAATATTTTTGTATTAATGTTCATAGAAGAGATTAGTCTGTAATTCTTTTTCTTTATTGCATTTTTGTGTGATTTGGGTATTATAGTGACTATACATCATAAAAAGAATATGGCAATGTTTCTTCTGTTTCTATGGAACAGTTTGAGGAGTACTGGCATTAGTTCTTCTTTGAAAGATTTTAATTATCTATGTCACACCCAGGATTGCTAAATATCAGGTCACAAAGAGTTTGAAGTTGATGCTAACGTGTGTGTGTATGTGTGTGTGTGAGTGTGTGTGTGTGTGATGTACATTGTGTGTAATGTATATTGAGCTCTATGTACATTGAAGGATGGATATATGTACATGTATATGTAGGTTCATGTGTCTACTCACACATGTGAGAAGGCCATATGAAGATGTTAGATGTTCTGCTTCATTACTCCCTACATTCTTCCCCTAGGATAATTTAGGGCCTTTCACTGACTCCAGAACCAATTTTGTGGTTAGATAGTCACAGTGAACTTTCTGCCTCCCGGGAGGATTAGGACTCAGGTTCTCATGTTTTTTCATCCCATG
This sequence comes from Sigmodon hispidus, assembly GCA_004025045.1. Taxonomy (NCBI): domain Eukaryota; kingdom Metazoa; phylum Chordata; class Mammalia; order Rodentia; family Cricetidae; genus Sigmodon; species Sigmodon hispidus. The sequence continues at coordinate 32,528 of PVIH01006846.1, forward strand.
TTTTTACTACTAAGCCATCTCCCCAGCCTGCTCTGCCCAAGCTCATCTAGAATTTTAACTCATTGCCTGATCCCTTCAAGTTAAACATACTTAGTTAAGCAAGGCAATCCTTTACTTCCATTCAGGCACAAACCCTGCAATTAATGCTAAACATTTCATTAATTATTTATTATAACAAACCTGAAAAATGGAGATCTATCTTTATATATAGAATAGCACCAAAAGTTAAATAAGTTAACCTCTTTTTGAAAGTTGTATCTAAACAATAATTATATTTATATAAATAAGTTGATGGTTACATAGCAAGAGAGATTTGTGTCATAGGTGAAAATTTCTATTTGTTCAGTTTATCTATTGGACAGATGTTACTTGCCTGAAAAAGTAATATTTGTAAGGTCCTTTGTTACTGTACCAAGATTTCAGAACCATCTCATCCAAAATTTGATTTTCATTCTTTCCCTTAAAGTCTTTTAAGATAAACTTTTTATGTGTGTACATAATTATGATAGCTCTTAAAATGCTTCTGCGTTTGTTAATTTTAATATTTAATCTTAAATCTTCTTTCTTTTTGCATCTATGCATTACAGCTCCCTACTTCAGAAGGAGACTTCTGCAAAAATACCTCAATAGAAAATCTGAGCTAGTTCCCTTTTATTCTATTTATTTCCCATGTAAATGTGGCATGTTTTACCTTAATAACATTCAATGCTTTGAATTTAATAACTTAAAAAATAATTTACAGTTTCTTTTATTAGACTTATCAATTAATTAAGCATATTTAGTAACATCCTGCCTTGATCTTCAATTAACATAATACATAATACAATTCCCATGAGATTTTCAAAATGTTTACCACACTTTACATGTTCCTTTTTTAGTACTGAATGTTTGCTTTATTCATCCATCATTAATATTTACAGATGTATGAAATACCTGCTTCTTCCCAGATATTGTTCTTATACCTGAGGCATATCAGTTGGAAAAAACACTGTTATATTTTTCTCTTTGTGGGGGTTAAAATATATAAATTTCAACAGAAAATTAAGGGGTACTACTACTACTACTACTACTACTAGTAATAATAATAATAATGCAAAGGTTGCCAAGATTTCAAGGAGTAAGATTACAATTTATTTTAAGTTAGCTATGTAGGCTTCAATGATTCGGTGATATTGGAGTAAAGACTGCTAGTGATGAAAGAAAAAATGCTTTCCTGATCCTTGTATGTCAGGGTAATGACATTGGCTAGTCATCTAGCATGCCAATGGAATATGGTATATGAAGAAGTGGCAAAATACAAGTAACTTAAAATTCATTCCTACTAGTTATTTGAGAAAGAACTTTCAAAAAGTCAAATCAAGGAGACAAGATCTGGGTCATATTAATGCCCATATGAGTTTTCAGGATGGCTAAGAATGGGTAGTAGAAAATGCCATGAAAGATGTTATCCACATTTTGGATAGATAACAGGTCTAAGCATCAGCAAACTTTATCCTGAAGAAGATGAAAGGGCTAAAAGAAGAGACACTCTTCAATTAGACATTAGTGTTTTCACTGAGTAGTTAAAGGCTGCACCACAAATGGACCAAAGAAAACAAAAGCAAGGGGCAGTGAGATGGTAGAAGAGAAATACTATTAGGAGTTATAGAAATGTTAAGTACACACGACATATGGACTATGACAGAACCGTGCTAAGACGTTGAGTACACACCCAGCCCATGAGTCTGGAGGTTAGGGGACAGTGTTGGCAGTGTGAATGCAAGTTTTCTAAGTTGTCAAACTAAATACCATACATAAATACAGCTAGTCCACAAATATCAGTTTTTCATGTACAAATTTATCCATATATGTATGGTAAAAGAATATAATTTCTTTAGCTATTTCTTTCATATTGGACATCCTGGCTGATTTTGTAAATAAAGTGTTGTGAATAGTGATGCAGATATGGGTATGTTTACATCTTTGAGGTATACTATCTTGGGTTATTTTAGGTACATATATCAGAAGCAGTGTAACTGCATCATATAGCGAAGGTAATTTTCAGTTTCTTGGAGAATATTCATACTGGTCTCTATTGTGGACTGACTAATTTACATTCTCATCAACTGTCTATAAGGCCTCTGTATTCCTATATCCTCACAATTACTTATTATTACTTGTTTTCTTAGAAATAGCATAAGTAGAATAAGATGCAGTCTCAGGATATTTTTATTTTAGGTTTCTAAGAAAATGAGGCATATTTAGTATTTTTCATATGCCCATTTGCTGTTTGCACTTCTCTTTTGTCTGTTCCTTCCTTTGGCATATGTGTTCATGGGACTGTTTAAGGCTAAGACATTTCTGTGTATTTCTCTTTGTGATTTCTGTATTTGGTGTGTATTAATCCTTTAAGGTACATTGCAGTGGGATGATGCTTCTGTATGCTGTGAGTGTGTTTTGCCCTTGTTAGTAAATAAAGTTGTTTTAGCCCATAGCCAGGCAGGATAAGGTTAAGAGAAAAAGAATCAAACTAAGAAGGGGAAGAAGAAAGGCAGAGTCAAGATAGTCTGGGCAAATGCAAAGAAGCAAGATGATGAGAATGCCATACTAAGACAAGGTACCAAGCCATGTGGCTAAACATGGATAAAAATTATGCATTAATCTAAATTTAAAAGTTAGCACTAAACCTGAGCTATTTGCTGATCATTTATAGTTAATATAAGACTCTGTGTGGTAATTTGGGAAGCAGCTGCTGGTTATTTGGGAGTTGCTGACAGGACAGAAACTTCAATTTACAAAGCAAAGCTAGCAAATATTTTTTATTATTCCACAGGCATATCTTTAAATTGGTGTGTTCTCTTTTTCCAAAGCCTAAAAGAATCTTTAAGTAATGTGATGATATGTTACGTATTTAATAAAATCTGAAATATCCAGAGAGGGCACACAGTCAAAACCTAGGCAGATAGCTTAGAAATTTCTTGATCCTTGAGTACAAGGACAAACAGTTGGGATTCAATGGTATACACCTTTAATCCCACCCAGCACAGGGGAAATCTAGAAGTGGTGACCTACATCCTTAATTCCATAACTCCCAAGACAGAACTTCCTCTGTTTCTGTGAGTTCAAGGATAGCTACAAAATACAGTAGTTCCTGCCTTTAATCCTAACTTGGGTGGGATACAGCTGGTGAGAAGGGTAATTAAGACCCTGTAAGAAACTAGCAGAGGCAGAAGTTACCAGGAACAAAGCTGAGGAAGTTGGAAGACAGCTGGGTAAGATTTGACTGTGGTGTTTCCTCTTTCTGATATTTCAGCCTTTCCTCAATATTTGGCTTTGAGTCTCTTTCATTATAATCCAAATTTGTGCAACCAAGTAATCACTTGATATTGCTTGATAATAGTATAGGGATATTTAGGTCTAAATACCTATCTAGAAGTCATGTGTAATGTATTCCACAGTTGTTTTTTTTTTTTTTTTTCTCATTGAGTTTTGGGCATTTTTACAATTCTATCTCTTCATTTCTTTTAGGATTTCTAATGGTTTTGTTGAGGCAAAGTGGGTTGGATTTCCAGTGTACTAATAAAACTGTGGAAGTAAAGCTCACCCTTATTATTGTATTGAAATTATCTGTGTGTTTACATGACATAGTGTTTTATGAAATTGTGTCTGCAGCTTCTTGGTGCCTACATTTTTAAAATAGTAATACTTTCTAGACATATTGGTATCTTTTTTGTTTATATTATTTTTTTTTATTTTTGAAATTTTAACTTTATTGCAACATTTCTTCCTTCCTTTGCCTCACTTCAAACACCCTATGTAGTCCTACACACTCTCTTTCAAATTGATGGCTTTTTCTTAATATTAATTTTTAAATGTACATCAGTATTTCCATATCCATATATATTCTTCACTAAAAGTTGTTCTCTTAATCCATATGAAATTACCTCCTCCCTCAATATGTGTCAGTATAGCTATTCCTGATTCCTAGCTCTATTTGCTTTGAATGTGTGGTCCATCATTTAACTCTCAGGTAGGATTTGCTAGGCCAGTATTCTCTGTTTCTGACAGACAGCAAATATCCAAACCACATTTTAAACCAAGCTTCTGGTCCATGTCTTTTCATGGAGAATTGGAATCACTGATATTCAGAACTATTGTTGAAGGCTGTATGTTGGTTTCTGCCCATTTTGGGTTTTATGTTACCTGGTACTTTTCTAATCCGTGTTTGCTTCTCCACTGGTACACTGCAAATGTTCTTTCTTGAGGACTTGGGACTAGACTTGCTTTTCTTTTACGATACATGATTCTTTCAAATGTTTTCTGTAGCACCAGCTCTGTGGTCATGAACTACTTTAGTTTGCAAATGTTCTGATAAGGTTCAAGAGGTATGCTTTTCTGCCCCCCTGGCTTCTGTTGAAGCATCTAATGTTATGACAGCTTTGTCTGTGCATGAGACATGCATAGATGCATAGTTGGAAGTTTTTTGACCTGCCTAGGCCCAAGGTTTGGAGGAATGGCTCTTACTTGTGGTCTTGTAGCCATTTATAAAACAATCATAGAGGCTTGTATTAATTATAAACTGTTTGTCCAGTGGCTCAGGCTTATTATCAACTTGAGTTTATAACTTAATCTAACTCATTTTCATTAATTTATGTATGGTCACATGTTTTGTGGCTTTATTGGTATTGTATTATATCTTATTCTGGGGGCAGAAGTCTGTAGAGGTTTTTTTGATTCTGTTATTTTTTTTGTCTTTATTTTTGCTTGGATTTTTTTTACATTAAAATATCTTTATTTAAAAATAGTATGATTAGAGTAAAATATTTTATATAATGATCATTTTAGAATTCTTTAAAAATTGCTTTTTCTTTCTTTTTTTCCTTCTTTATTTATTTTGTATTTATCAAAAAACAGTAAAATGAATTTAAAATGCTGAAAAGTTAACAATAACTATAAAGAAGATAAAAATCATAAGTATGACTTATCAAGGGTGATAATGCAAGTAAGATTGCTACACATATATTTGCTTGCATTTTTACCTATCTTTAAGTTGTCCTGTCACAGGCCAAAACAGGTATTATTATTATTAACAAATGGTACTAAAGCATATATACAGTGTACAGAGACTTGTCTTTGTTTTTAGCCTTCAAATTCCAACATTTCCTCTGTACAGTATGCATCTTAACTGTAATATGACATAATATGGGAAACTTATTTTCCTTTTGAACTGTTATAACATCCAAATTCTTCCTCTATCATAAGATTTATATATCTCTTAAATTTAAGAAATTTTCTTCTATAATATTAATGAGTGTACATTTGCCTTTTCTGTGTACTTCTCCTCCTGTGCTCACTGTTTCATTTGCTAATAATGTCCCATAGTTCAGTCACGTTCGGTTTGTTCTTTCTTGATATTTTTTCATGGTCATTGTTCTAATTTGTCTACCGTGTTTTCAAGTCTTCAGATGGACTTTATTCTATTGGAAAGGCTTTCCACTGAGCTCTGCACTTATTGTTTTATTTTTAATGCAAAAGTACTATGAAATATATGTATGACATATAATATGATTATGAACTTTATTAAAAACATAATTCTTTATTTGAAATTCATAGTTAGTTTTTAATCTGCTTTGTGCATACTTTGTGACACTTTGTTTTGAGTTTCCTTTATATTTTTCTGATGAAACAGACTTCCTGCTTCCATTTATCTTTTTTAATATATATATATATATTGTTCTGTGATATTCCATCATGCACACCATCAAACTCAGTTATCAATCCACTTAGATTCATACCCACTCTCATGATTTCCCCATTTTAAAAATGCCCATTTGTGCTGCCCATTTATTTACTGGAGCATAATTAAACTCCCTGTGGCCAGACCCTTAAAGAAAACAAGTCTTTCCTCACTCACACTCCTGCCAGAGGACATCAATGCAGAACTGAGGCACTCTGTCATATAGATATGTTCTAACCTTGAACTCTTATATACAATGACATCTTTATTTACCTTTTTAAAGTCTACTAATGAGTAAGTACATCCTATCTTTCTGGGTTTGTGATACCTCATTCAGGAGGATATTCTCCAATTCCATACATTTGCCTGTAAATTTTAGGATATCATTTTTTGTTACTGCTAAGTAGTATTCCATTGTGTAGATATACCACACTTTGCTAATCTATTCTTCAGTTGTGGGACATCTAGGTTGTTTCCAGGTTCTTGCTATTACAAATAATGCTACTATGAAATAGTTGAGCTATACTTGTGGGGGGCCAATGTGCATCTTTAGGGTATATGCCCAGAAGTGGTATTGCTGGATCCTTGGGGAGGTTGATTCCCAGTTTTCTGAAAGCTTCCATACTGCATTTCAAACTGGCTGAACACGTTTACAACAATGGGGGAGTGTTTCTCTTGCTCTGCATTCTCTCCAGCATAGGCTGTCATCTGTATTTTTAATCTTAGCCATTCTGACAGGTGTAAAGTGGTATCTCAAAGTTGTTTTCATTTGCATTTCTCTGGTGGCTAAAGATATTGAGCACTTTTTCAAGTACCTTTCAGCCATTTGTAATTCTTCTGCTGAGAATTCCCTTTTTAGATCTGAACCCCATTTTTAATTGGATTATTAAGGATTTGGGGCTCTAGTTTCCTGAGTTCTCTATATATTTTAGACATCAATCGTCTGTCACTTATAGAGTTGGTAAAAAAAAAAAATCCCATTCTGTAAGCTGTTATTTGGTCTTATTGACTGTCCTTGGCCTTAAAGAAGCTTCTTAGTTTCAAAAGGTCGCACTTATTGGTTGTTATTCTTAGTGTATGTGCTATTGGTGTTATATTTAGGAAGTAGTCACCTGTGCCAATGCATAGGAGGGTATTTCCTACTTTCTTTTCTATCGAGTTCAAAGTGGCTGGGTTTATGTTGAGGTCTTTGATCCACTTGGATTTGAATTTTGTGCAAGATGATAGGCTTGGATCTATTTGCATTTTCCTACACAGTACCATCCAGTTATGCCAACACCATCTGTTGAAGATACTATCTTTCTTCCATTGAATATTTTTGGCAATCCTGGATTTCCTGTTATTCCAAATGGAACAGAGTATTATTCTTTTGAGGTCTATAAAAAAATGTGTTGGGACTTTAATGGGACTTGCACTGAATCTACAGACTGCTTTGGTAATATTGCCATATCTTTTTGTCATCATGTGTTTTAATTTCTACACTCTCGTTGATTTTCTTCTGTGTTCTTCATAAGCTAGATTTTCATCATTTTTGCATTTTTTGAAAGTGTGGTGTACAGAACTTTCTGTGGCAACTAATGTTCCTCCCTTCATAATGGTGTTTTTTTCTTCATCTTTGATTTTCAAAATAACATAACTCAGGATGAATTTTACATCCAGCTCTAACAGTGTCATTGATACCTAGAGAATCTTCAGCTCTAGGACATATACAGTCACACTGGCACACTCAGAGAGACCAGCCCTGGATCTCTATGGGTCACTTTCTAGGCCTTTCTTCTCCCCCTAGTCTCATTGCTCTGCCCATATGTCTTTCTGTTCATAGAAAGCTCTTTACTAATATTTACTATCAAAATTTCCAAATTATATTGATATTACATCATTTTATATGTATGTGTTTATTATAATACTCACATAGGCTGTTGTGAGGATTAGATGACTGGCTATAATCCATTAGGAAAATGCTGAAAAATGATAAGTATTATTTTAAATATTTGTGTCATTAATACAAATAAATCTTTCCCTGTGATATTCCCCTCACTCTGCCCCTAATCCTGCCTGAAAGAACATTCAGTGTTTCCCAAGTGAGATTTTTTTGTTTCAGACATCATTGACAATAATGCCATAAAATTTACCTACCATTTTCTTAATTTTTCTTAAAAAAAAAAAAGATGTTTTATTTCCCCAGAGCAAAATGCCTAGAAACTCACTTATACCTCTGAAGTGATTTTGTAGGCATCAATTTTCTCTCTGATTAAACATCCCCCAAATTATTCTGAAATGTAGATTACATGTCTTACCTTGTTGGAGTTCTCATCTTCTAGTGCATCAGGAGTAATGGGTTGAGGAGCTGCCTAAATAAATCTTATAAAATATTAAAATAAATCAAACAAGAGAAACAAAAAAAAATATAGTCCACACTTAGAGAGGGCAATTGAGTGAGTACGAGTTTACAAATCTGTTTATCATAACCTGAGCATTTTCATCACATACCTGTATCCTGTCATCTGCTATCTAAAGCATCATTTGAATTACAACCTTCATGTTGAAGATATGCTTGCTAACTCAATGATTTGGATTTTTTTAAAAAAAATATGTAAAGCATTTAGCCTTCCTAGTAAATGATTTTGTTCAGCAAAGCAATTTTTCGGATACTCAGATAGTAGCAATCACAATTTTTGCAAGTTGGTTTTAGAAGCTCAGCAAGAACAAAGCAGAAACAGTGTGAAAACTAACAGAAGCTCCTGAGGCTCATTTGCACACACCCACACACTCAAAGTAAAAATATCATAAATTTGTAAAATTACAAGATAAAAAAGGAGAGGCTACATTTTACAAATTAAAGCATTTGGAAAAGAAACAAAATATCAGAACATGTTCCATAAAAATGAGACTTCTTTCAATTTGAACAGGGCTTATAGTTCTCAAAATTGTACTCTGTGGAACATGGAGAGCTGAAATCTTCTTTGTGGTATTGTAAGAAAATAGAGTAAATCAGGGGAACCTGTTCTGTGTAGTAAGAAGTTTTTTGCCTGTCTGGCCTGTGGTCTAGACTTGCAGTCCCACAAAAATTCACAGACACGTATATTAATTTTATACTGATTACCTATGTCTCAGACATATTTCTAGCTAGCTCTTTCATCTTAACTCAACCTATTTCCACTAATCTGTTTAGCCATGTGGCTTGGCACCTTTTCTCAAAGTAGCATGGTTGTCTTCTTTCTCTGACTCTGCTGGTGTCTCTCTGGGGTCTCTCCTTTGGTATCTCTGTTCTGCTCTTCCTGTTTCCAGAGATTTTTAGTCTGGTAGCCCTACCCACATTTACTGTCTGCCTTCTGCTAATCAGCTTTTTATTAAACAAGTAGGAGGAACAAATCCTACTACAGATCTGAAGCTACAGAATAACTCAAAAAAAAAATGGCCAACATAGGAGTAGGTGATTAGACAGAGCCGTTGGCACCCAGGTGCACAGACAGCAGCTTTATTTCTCACCTAACAGTCTAACTACTTACACAAAAGATAGACTTTACAAACTGTAAGAGCTAAATTTGTTTCTCCCCCAGATTTATTGATTCTTGCAATTCTTATCATCCATTTGATAATCTGAGTTGATGGTGTCTCAGGAAAGTGCTTAGGCTATGAGGACAGAGCTCTTGGCAGCCATAGGAGTGTCCCTATGGCAGAGAGATATCCCAGAAGTTCACTACAGCAAGACCTCATATCCTCATATGAACATGACCGTAGCATCACTCTGTTCATCAATTTCCAGCATTTAGAACTCTAAAAAATATATTCTTGTTGTTTGCTTAATCATTTAGTCTATGTGAATTTGTTTCATCAAGCTAGCAAATAAAAACAGATATATTTACTCAGACCATTGCCTTTCTTCATTATGTTGGAAGAAGGAAAACTCTCAAAATTTCATGCTTAGGAGAGGAATTTTGATTAGTTTAAATATATCTACACAGAAAACCAGTATCAATTTCTGCTTCCAAATCCAGATTTTTTTCTTTACAGTTTAATGGGAAAACCTGGGAAAAGAAAACAGAAAAAAAGCCTTGATTTACAGAAATAAAAAGATGTGGGGAGGGTATTCACTTGCATGTGATTTTTGTTTCTAAGGAAACTTAAAAATGTGCTTGTAAAAATAAAGACCACTCAGCTTAAATTACAGATGTTATTCCTGATCTTGCTATGGACAAGGAACCTGCTACTATCATTTTTACTCATCAACTCATGAAATCAAGCAGAGCCTATTCTGGGAGAGAAAGGAGTGTGGATCCTAATCCACTCTCCCCTTTTCTGACAGGAAGCAGCTCTTCTCATAAAGCTGCTAAAACACCCCATGTGATTGGTCTGGCAACTTGTTTGTGAGCTCTTAGTTTGTTAACACTTTATTTGTTTGTTTTTTTTTTTTTGGTTTTTCGATACAAAGTTTCTCTATGAAACTCTAGCTCTCCTGAATTTGCTCTGTAGACCAGCTGACCTTGAGCTCACAGAGACTCACCTGACTCTGCCTCACAAGTGCTGAAATTAAAGGCATGAGCCACCACTGCCTGTTGTGAGAATGTGATTCCTTCATCCAGTAGTAGTATTGGGGTGATCAACCCTATGCCGTGGACTTGTTCGAACCTGTTGACACATAAGAACTGAAAGAACTGAGGAGAGGAGTCGACCATGTTCTCTCTCTCTCTCTCTCTCTCTCTCTCTCTCTCTCTCTCTCTCTCTCTCTCTCTCTCGGGACAATTGGTTCCCATTGCTCCTGGGCAGAACAGAGGACAATAACAGCTGGGTCAGTAGTGATGTCTCCTGTGTTCTGTGTTATCAGTGTGCCTTATTTATTTCTTTTCCCTAATAAATATTATGTAGCTCATTGCATCAGTGTCTTGTTTCAACTGTCCAGTGTTTAAATAAATATCCAGAGTGCAGAAGGCAATGGTTGTTGAATGATTTTTGCTGTTTAGGAACGTGTTTGGCAGAGGTGTGAATTGGCTTGCAGGGTTTCTATCCTGACTGAGAGAGCTGTGTCATCAAATGCCATTTGTCCATTTTCTGTCTGTACTTTAATTTTAAAATTAAACAAGTTAACCTATTTACAACATAGCAAAATTTTCACAGTCTTCACTAAATAAGACAGGACACATTTACTAAGACACATTTACACTTTAGCTCTGTGACAGCTTATAGAAAGATGAAAATTATCATACTTCCATATATGACTTTAAATTTCTCACATACAGTTAAGTAGGAAACTGACACTAATTCTTAAAAGAAACTCATCAGATAACTTATCCTTCTTTTTCAGACTGTATAAAAAAGAATCAGAAGAGACAGAGAAGGTACTTATAAAACCAGTAGAATAAAAAAAATTAATTTTACACTTTCCTTGTGTGGGAATGAGTTTTGTCTGTATGAATGTATGCATTTCACCTGTATGTGGTGCCTATAAAGGACATAGGATGATAAAAAAATCTGTTGGAACTGAAGTTATGCAGGGTTCTGACCCAACATGGGGATACTGGAAATCAAACTCTGCTCCTATGGAAGAGCAGCCAGTGACTTCATTTGCTGAGCTGTCTCTCCAACCTCAACCAGTGGAATAAATTAGATGCAAAAAAGCCAGAAAATTTGAGTGCTTAAGTCAACTTTATAAAACTTTCTTAGATTGGCTGAGAGTCTGGTAATACTAAAGAAAAGCTCATTTTCTGTTCACAATGAAAAATAAAACATAGTTATTTGGGTGTAGGTAAAATGATCAACATTTATCTCTGAAAAGAGAATTATGTAATTGAACATAAGGATGAGTCAACATAATAGCATCTAAAGCCAATGGGATTTCAATAAATTGTTTAATTAAACATAATCAGAGACCTCATTCTGTACACATATAAGTATGTAGGTATATGTGAGTTTGTATGTGTGTAATACTATGTAATATTTTATGAAGAGAGACATTAAATTATATAGAGATATAAATTATAATATTTAAATTTTTACTTAGTTCTATGTAGTCTTCAGGTAAAATTAGATTTTAGTCCTATAAAGCTAAGCTACTAATTGTCAGCATTTTACCTGTACAGATAACTTACTGTTCATAATTCTTTCTCTATCCTGCTAAAATAGATGTTTGTGTTTTCTCATTTTTTCTATTAATTTTTCTAAGAAAAATATGTAAACTTCTATCTTGTTGAACTCTGGAAGCCTCACAGATGATTTTTTTATGCTTCTTTCTGTTTGTATTGTGCAATAAAATACTATTGGGTTTTTTGGTTTTTGTGTTTTTCATTTAATCACATGCTTACTTTATGTTGTATAATTTTTTAATATATCTTCTATTTACTAAGTAAAGAGCTTCAGATCAATGATGCCACTGGAAATACATGGTACAATAGAACATTATTAAATATTCTATTAGTTCTTTCATTATTAGATTGATTTCTATAAATCACCACAAATAGATATTTTTTCATGTTTATTCCTCAGCTCTTCATTCTGTTTTATAGCATCTCCTTCCTAAAACTTTTTTTTTCTTAATTTTTGTGTCTGATATTGTAGATCAGCTTCATTCTGTTCTAGAGGTCATGAATATTTATCTGAGGTTTCACTGTACCTGGACATATACAGAATCTTTTATGTCCATTCAGTAGCTATCAGTATGGTCTTCAAACCCCAGGGACGTTTTGCTTAACGCCACATGAACCAGAAACTCAGAGCTACAGTTATTTTAAGTGGAAGTTTTATTGCTTTAATCACAGAGAACAAGTTCATAGCCCAAGACTTAGAGTTTTAATACCCAGTATCCTGTTATGCTCTTGGAGCAAGGAACTCAAATATCTTTTGGCAACCTGGCTCCTTATCTTTGGTGGTGCTCTATCAAATTCTTTGACCACTGCTATATGTACTTCTTGTTTTTAACTTTGACTCTTCACAGCCTTACATCATCTCTTGGCTATGCCCATGAACTCTTAAGTGCATTCTTCATGGATGCTGCTATTGCAGTTACCAAGCCTAAAGCCCTTGGTGTTTGTCTGCTTCTTATGTAGCCTGGTCAGCCTACATTACTTAGTATAATGACTGTATATATGTCCTTCTTGTTTCTTCTACTTTGCCCTTGTCTTTCAACCATGTTCTTCCTTCTGTGGGAAAATTCTATAAATATTTTTCACTTGTATTTGTTTAATAAAGTGCTGACTGGCCAGAAGTCAAGCAGAAAGTAGAGATGGGGCAACCAGCCTAGGAGAACTCTTGGAAGAGAAAGAGAACAGCAGACACCTTCAGAGGAAGATGAGAATGCTGCACTAAGCAAAAGGTACCAAGCCAAGTCGTGAAACATGGATAAGAATCATGGGTTAAAGATTCAGAGTTAGCAAGAAATAATTCTGAGCCATAGGCCAAAAAGTTTGTAATTAATATAAACCTTTGTGTGATTATCTTGGACTAAATGGCCGCAGGACTACCAAGTGGAACAGAGTAACTTCAGGCTACACTCCTGTCATTTTCTTTTACTGTGTACATCCCCCTGCTTTCCTCTCCTCCCTCATCTAAATATCTTTCCCTTTTGATATTTGAAGGACTGTAGCACGCCAGCTCAGACAATAAAATGACTTTATTTTTGTTAATACTCAGTTGTCTTTCTAGCTCAAAAAGTCCCTGAGGGATAACATTGCAATCAGAGTGCTCTGAATTCTGGCATAGCCTGCTTTTGCTTCTGGCAAAGACAAAAGATTTAATAAATAATGAAGAAACTACAAAAGAATATGTATTTCTCAGAACAATTCAGCTAATAGGTCTGATATTTTTATGAAAAGCACATAAATAGGCTTATGTATTAAATTCTTGATGTATGCTTAACACATTTGCAGTTCCACTGGAACAGTAATAATATGGTAATGTGGAGATTTGGTGATGTGTCTATCTACGTATTAGTATGCATGTATGTGTGTATTTGTATATCTGTATATGTACATTTCTCCCTCTCATTGTGTGTGTGTGTGTGTGTGTGTTTGTGGTATAGTGCTCAGTTTTTAGTGTCTTGTTGATTGAATTAATAAATCAGAAAGTATTAACATGGCTGGTTGTATAGTTGGGTGGCTGGCCCCAGCATCCTTCTCTCCTCCTTTTCTCCCTCTTCCCTCTTCTTTTCTAGAGTTCTCCTCTTATTCTCTGCCCACCAGCCCCACCTATTTCTCTCTCCTACTTAACTATTGGCCATCCAGTTCTTCATTATACCAATCAGGTGTTTTAGATAGTCAAAGTAACACAGTTTTACACAGTTAAACACATGCAACCTAAAAGAATGCAACACATCTTTTCATCATCAAACAAATACGCCACAGTATAAGCAAATGTAAAAATCATTAATATTTCACAATACTGATGCAAAAATGAAAATGACCATATATACTGAGGATCTTCTCTCCTAAAACATTAGTCTAAAACTCTTCAATTATAGTTTTATCTAATAATATTAACAACTTATATTAGCAGTAATAGATTCAATTTAAGAAATACTACTTCAAAACTATGAAAGACAGAGTATTTGAAGAAATTATAGGGCCAATACATAAAGAAAGAAAACTTCTTCAAAAAGGAATTCTTGGGCCAGTCAAGATATCTCATAGGATATGCTTTCCATGCAAATGTGAAAAGCACATTTAGATTCCTAAAACCAATTATACAATTATATAGCCCTTTTGGAAAGTAGTGTGGAGCTTCCTCAGAAAACTGAGAAGCAATCTACCCAATGATCCAGCAATATCTATACTGGGAATATACCTGAGGGTTGCACAATCTTTCCCCAAGGGTATTAGCTCAACTATGATCATAGTAGCATTATTTGTAATAGTCAGAACCTGGAATCAACCTAGATGCCCCTCACTGAAGAATAGATTAAAAATTTGTGATACATTTACTCAATGGAGTACTTTTGAGCAGAAAAAAAATGACTTCCTAAAATTTTCAGGCAAATGGATGGATCTGGAGTGTATCATCCTGAGTAAGGTAACACAGATCTGGAACAATAGTCTTGGTATGTACTCACTCATAAGTGGATTTTAGATGTAAAGCAAAGGTAATCAAGATATATTCCACAACCCACCGAACAGCTAGGTAACAGGAGGAAGTTATGAGAGATATCCATATATTCTCCTGGGAAGGGGACATAGACAATATCTCCTAGTAAATTGGGATCTTATGGGGGGATGGAGAAAGAGGGGGTCAGAAGAGAGAATGAGATAATAGAGCATGGTGTGGGGGATTAACAGAGAGGGAAAGCAAAGAAGTGAATATCCTGATAGAGGGAGCCATTTTGGGATCAGAGAGACACATGATACTAAGGAACACTCAAGAACCCACAGGACGATCCCAGCTAGATCTCCAAGCAATAGTAGAGAGGGTGCCTAAAGTGGCCTTTCCCTATTATCATTTGAATGAACACCCTAATTACCATTATTGAAACTTGATCCAGCAGCTGATGAGGGCAAATGCAGAAATCTTTAACTAAGCAGCAGGGAGTGAAGAGAGTCCAGGTGAAGAGAGGGAGGAGAGATTATATGAGCAAAGGGAGCATCAGAATCATGATAGGGAGACTCGTGAAATAAGTAGTCCCATGCTGTTGGGAGCTCACAGACTCTAAAATAATAGTTGCAAACCTTCATGGAATGAATCTGGACTCTCTGAATGTAGGTGACAGTAAAAACACATGGACAGCTTATGGAGTCTCTTGCAATTGTACCAGAGTCTATCCCGGGTCCATGACCTGGATCCTGGAAGTCTATGCTTAGCAGGAAAACACATTTCTAAGCTTTGATAATTGGAGGAAGGACTAGGTCCTACTTCAACTGGGTATGACAAACCAAATTGACTCAACTTGGGATTTTTTGCTATCTATGGGGAATGAATGGGGAGGAGGGGGTGAGAGGGGAGAAGGAAGGGAGCAGTAGTTAGTTTGGGAAAATATTTTTTAACAAAACTATATATATTAATTTTAGCTATTAGCCATCCAGCTCTTTATTATGACAATCAGGTGTTTTAGATAGCCAAATCTGACCTGAAGTATTGGATTGAGGACTTCAGGGGTTGGCAGGAGAGGTTTGAGATACTCCTCTTACATGCTTTGAATCTTTGTTTTTTCTTTTTTTACCAAGCCAGGGTCACTAGAGTCTTTTAAGAATTAGGCAAGTATTCTATCATTAAGCTGCATCCCTAGCCTTTTGTGTATTTTTAAATGATGTGTGTGTACTATTTGAGTTAAACTAAAACCCCAAATTTAAAAGTATCTCTATAGAGGAAGAATTAATAAAATTAAAATAATATTTGAAATTCTGGTTTTGAACATTAATTGATGATAACTTTATCAAATCTTTCAACCTCTTTTAAAAGTAATTTTGTGTTGCTTTATTTATAAAATAAAGCAATATCTGTTTAGAAACAATAGGGAAAGAATGGAACATTGCTAACAAACTTATTCATAGCATACTTTGTAATGATTCCCTAGAAATATGACCAGAGGAAATTTGGATTTTTTGCATAATTTTACTATTTGGTGATTTTAGATCATGCACCCTATCAGACTCAGTTATCAGTCCTCTAAGGTTCATACCGACACCTATGATCTCCCCATATACAAAAAAAAAGCCCATTTATGCTGATCATTTACTTACTGGAGCATAATTAAATTCCCTGTGGCCAGACCGTTAAAGAAAACAAGTCCTTCCACACCCACACCCCTGCCAGCGGCCATCACTGCAGAACTGAGGCACTATGCCATTTAGCTATATTCTAGCCTTGAGCTCTTATATACAATGTCATCTTTATTTACTTATTCTTTAAGTCCAATAATGAGTGAGTATATCCCCTGCTTATCTTTCTGGGTTTGTGATACCTTGTTCAGGAGGATATTCTCCAATTCCATCCATTTGCCTACAAATTTTAGGATATCATTTTTTTTTTATTACTGGTGAGTAGTATTTCATTGTGTAGATATACCACAGTTTGTTCATTCAATTTTCAGTTGAGGGCCATCTAGGTTGTTTCCAGGTTCTTGCTATTAAGAATAATGCTGCTATGAACATAGTTGAGCTAATGATTTTGGGATGTGAATGTGCATCTTTAGGGTATATGCCCAGTAGTGACATTGCTGGGTTTTGGGGAAATTGATGCCCAGTTTTCTGAGAAACCTCCATACTGCATTCCAGAGTGGCTGAACAAGTTTACACTCCCACCAACAATGGAGGAGTGTTTCCCTTGCTCTGCATCCTCTCCAGCATTGACTGTCATCTGTGTTTTTAATCTTAGGCATACTGACAGGTGTAAGGTGGTATCTCAAAGTTGTTTTGATTTGCATTTCTCTGATGGCTAAAGATGTTGAGCACTTTTTCAAGTACTTTTCAACCACTTGTAATTCTCCTGCTGTGAATTTCCTTTTTAGTTCTGAACCCCATTTTTAATTGGGTTGTTAAGAGTTTTGGGCTCTAGTTTCTTGAGTTCTCTATATATTTTAGAGATCAATCCTCTGTCACTTGTAGAATTGATAACAATCTTTTCCCATTCAGTAGGCTGTCCTATTGTCTTATTGACTGTGTCCTTGGCCTTAAAGATGCTTCTCAGTTTCAGGAGGTCTCACTTATTGTTTGTTGTTCTTAGTGTCTGTGCTACTGGTATTATATTTAGGAAGTGGTCTCCTGTGCAAATGTATTAAAAGGTAATTCTCACTTTCATTTTTATCAAGTTCAGTGTAGCTAGGTTTATGTTGAGGTCTTTGATCCACTTTGATTTGAGTTTTATGCATGGTGGTAGGTTTGGATTTATTTGCATTTTTCTACACACTACCATCCAGCTATGCCAAGACCATTTGTTGAAGGTACTATCTTTTCTTCCATTAAATATTTTTGACATCTTTGTCAAAAATCAGGTGTTCATAGGTGTGTGTGAATTAATGTCTGGACTTCAATTTGATTCCATTGTTCCACAGGTCTGTTTTTGTGCCAGTACCACGCTGTTTATATTACTGTAGCTCTGTAGTACAACTTGAAGTCAGAGATGGTGAGGCCTCATGAGATTCTTTTGTTGAGCAAAATTGTTTTGGCAATCTTGGCTTTCCTGTTATTACAAATAAAATTGAGTATTGTTCTTTCAAGGTCTGTAAGAAATTGTGTTGGAATTTTAATAGGAATTGCATTGAGTTCTGTATTGCTTTTGGTAAGGTTGCCATTTTTACTATGTTGATCCTACCTATCCAGAAACATGGAAGATCTTTCCATTTTCTATATCCTCTTCAATTTCTTTCTTCAGTGATTAAAAGTTTTTGTCAGATAGATCTGTTACTTCTAAAATGGGTGTTTTCAGTAGAAGAATTACAAATGGATGAAAGGTATTTGAAAAAGTGCTCAACATCTTTAGCCAACAGAGAAAAGCAAATCAAAACAACTTTGAGATACCACCTAACACCTGTCAGAATGGCTAAGTTTAAAGACACAGATGATAGCCTATGCTAGAGAGGTTGCACAGCAAGGGTAACACTTCTCCATTGTTGGTAGGAGTTTAGGCTTATTCAGCTACTTTGGAATGCAGTATGGCAGTTTCTCAGAAAACTGGGAATCAATCTCCCCAAGGATCCATCAATACCACTACTTGGCATATACCCTAAAGAGGCACATTCACACTCCAAAGGCATTAGCTCAACTATGTTCATAGCAGCATTATTCTTAATAGCAAGAACCTGAAAACAACCTACATGCCCTTCAACTAAAGAATGGATTAGCAAACTGTGGTACATCTACACAATGGAGTACTACTCAGCAGTAAGAAAAAATGATATCCTAAAATTTGTAGGCAAATGGATGGAATTGGAGAATATTCTCCTGAGTGAGGTATCACAAACTCAGAAGGATAAGCAGGGGATGTATGCACTCATTAGTGGACTTTAAACAAAAAGCAAAGCATTAACAAGCTACAAACCACAACCCCTGAACAGCTTGGGATCTGAAGCATCTTCGACCAGCATCTTGGAGCCCTTTACTTCCAGAAAAATACATGACCCAGTCTTGATGTTGGGATGATGAAAGCAGATCTGCCTGGAGTGGATGCTGTACTAAGCCCCACCTTGGGACCTTGGGACCTCCTGCCCTTGCTGGGGAGGAGATAAGGAGAAGGGGAGAAGAGAGAGTGTCTGGGAGGGGCGGGAGGGGGAAGGAGCTTGAGCAAAGTGATACATGGATAAAAAATGATACTTTATTCATAATAAAAAACGACTTGATAAAAAAGAAAACAACATATATAGAAAATCATAATGATAAACAATGTATAAATTTCAATGCCTAGTGTTCTCAGTTTTAAGGGTACTATAATAAACTGTGATATTATACACAGTTAAAATAAGAAAGAAAAATTTTTTAAAAAATTCCAGGTTATCATGGGTTAAAGAAACTAGTGTCAATATTTTAAATATTATTTATCTATAAAGTTTGGTAACATGAGGCACACTGGTATGAAGAACGCAATGCTTCTGAGAAGTGACAATATGTTGAGTTCAGATTTTGTGTTCACTACAATCAAAATATATGGAAAATATATGTCCATTGATACAGATCTCTGATATTTGCATATCTTATCTTTCTAAATGTCTTTTCAGGAAGATACCTATCTCTAAAGGCAGATACCACTCAGTGAGCATGTGGTGCTGATTGAGCACATTCATCAATTTGAGGGCATTTATAGAAGCCTATTTCAGATTCCAACTTGATAATGGTATTTTAGCATGTGGTTACATTGCATATTAACCTGTTCCCAAATGAAGACTAGGTGAAAGGTCCTGGATTGCACATTTAAATGGATTTTGAAATATGGAGATTTTTTTGCACTTGTATTAAGGTCAAAAATGCTGCTAGAACTGTAGTTTCAGTTCAGAAAATATATTCAATGCAAATTTATGTGTGAATGCAGATCTTGCTTCTTTATTTAACTTTTGACAGGGAAAGAAATGTACAAAGCAGCTTGATACAGATTGTAATTCCAACAGTTTCTTGTGGAAACGACTTCCTGTATTTGGCAGTTTCACAGAAAGCATTGTTTTGCCCTGTAATTCTAGATTAAGTTAACTGCAAACATGAACAAAAGCTCACTTCCAAAATTATTCAGTGTTCACAAACAGAGACTACAATAGTGTTCTGTGCAAATATGTTTTGTTCTTCATCTTTTGATAAATAGATCCCAGTAGAACAACCACAGGGAATTAGCCAGATTGCTGATTGTATACTGGAGCATAAGTTAGGTTTTCAACTTTGCTTGACAAATAATGGCTAAGTTGTTGAGACTGGCTAAATGTCCCTGTTGTCCCTGTTTCTCAACAATGTGTGATGAGTGTCATCATCCTCTGCATACTATTTGTCCCTAACTGCTGCAATTGGTAAGTTAAACATCACATCTCTAAAAGTATTCTGTATATGTTTATACAACTAAGTCTCCTCCTAGGGTGTATGCTTCTACTGTTATCAGCTGTGACACATCCTAGCAGATTTCTTGCCAAATTATACCAGAGAGTAGATTTTAACAATTTCTCAGAAAACATTTTTAGCAGAAGCTCTTCCACATAGACTATTCACAGCAGCTTATTCCTCTGTCACTTTGAAGTCAGCATCCACTCCTTTAATGTGTGGTGTCACCTGAACAGTGTTAATCATGTCTGTCACTTTTACTAAGATGGGAAAGAAAGCCTCTGAAAATGGCTTGCCTTGTTTTATAATGGATGATTGATATTGCATACAGTGTTTCAACTTCCTGAGCCACTGTTCTTGGAAAAAGAAAAGAAAAAAAACCTAGCATTTTCTCCTTGTTGTAATTGACAAATAAAAATAATTTTTTTGTTGTCTGCAATCTGTTATTTTGATAGATGCAGACACTATAAAACAAACACTACTTAATATACCGATTGCTCCATGTACTTTCTTCTCTTTTTTAAGTAGGAGACCCTCCATTTTAAAGTCTAGGAGGACTAAAAGTAATAAACTAGTTTGCTTAGAAAAGAAGAAGGAGGAGGAGGAAGAGAAAGAGGAGAAGGCGAAATAATGTCCAATACCTAGATTTTTGCCTAGGTGAGAATAAGTAGAACTTTTGGAGAGAAAGAGGACTCTGGGAAGAGAGGCAGAAATGCCAGATAGACACAGAAGGAGCTGGACATACAGAATTTATGGATGTTAAAAAGTCACATGGTAGAACACAGATGTTTTTAAGGTTAATTAAAATTGTAAGAGCTAGTTTGGGAAAAGCCTAAGCTAAGGCAAATCATTCATAATTAATATTAAGTCTCTGTGTCATTATTTTTGAATTGGTGGTTTAAGAAAGTATAACTACAAAGTATCTCAACTCTTAGATATTATCATTGTTTATAGGGACAATATAAAATATTGATTAAAAAATCTGTCATTGAATGACTTTAATGATGTTTAACTTGTAAGAACAATTTAAAAAGATCAGATTAGTCTCTGTAGAGTAATGATTAATTGAACTAATCAAAAGTAATATTGATTATAATAATATAAAGTAAAATATTTAGGTTAATGTAAAAACATAGTAATGATTGGTTGAATTAGTAAAATTGGTTTCGTGGGTGGATAAATAAGATAATAATGTGTGTATTGTATAATTAGTGTCTATGCACACATATGCAAAACAACAGCAACAAAAATTTCTCTGGCAGAAATACGTGTGTCCAATTTTATGTATGTGGTGATTTACTTTTCCAAACACTGTGTATTCAGGAGACTACATTTTCTTCAATATGTTTCCTTTTCACATTCATTAACTATAATTATTTGAATTTATTTCTGCAATTTGTATGCTATTGTGCTAATCATTGGGTCTACTTAGTCAAAACTACACTGTTTTTGTTACAAATAGCTCTATAGTATACCCAAAAGCCAGGTATAAAATTGACTCTAGTATCTTGTTTTTGACTAAAAACTGCTTTGCTGTTTAAGGTATTTTTGTAGTTCTGTATTTATTTTAGAATTTTTATTTTAACATACATTTTAAATGAGCAAATACCTATCAAATACCAATAGCTAAACAGGTAACCCTATTACAAATGACAAAAGAATTAAATGCCTATTGGTTTGACAAAGATGTTATGTTATTACTAAACACAATGAAAGACATTTATTTTCACTCATCAGTAAACTAAAATAAGATAATATTATGTAGCTATAAGAATGGCTGTATAAAATTATAATAATATCAAATATTGGTAAGAATGCAGAAAAGTAGAATTCTCATCCATTACTTTATGTGCATAAAAAGTATGACAACCAATAATATATCCAGATAAGATAAGGAAAGCTGACTTGGAAAAAATAAGCCTGATTGGGGTTGTATTATCTATAGTTATAAATTTGTTGGAATATGACAAATAAAAATGAGATACAGTTATTTGTTTTATTGTGTCTGTGTCTATATATATGTACTACGTACATATGTATGTATGTGTCTGTGTATGCATAGACAGGCACACATACCTGTTGCTATCTGTGGGGCAAGAAGAGGGCACTAGATTTCCTGGAACTGAAATGATACATGGGTGTGAGCTGTCAGTTATGGTCACTAGGAACAGAACTGGGGACTTCTGCAATAGCTGCTAGCTATCTTAACCATGGCTACTTCTGTAGCTCGATGGGATATAAATTTTACTTAAAGTTATTTCAGGGAAATTTCCTAACCATAATGTTTACATCCATGTTTGGGGCATTTCTGTGATTGACAATGTACTATTTTAGCATTGTATTTCTGCAGTTTTCTATAAATGTGGAATCTAAAATATGCTTAAAAATATCACTCATAACATTTTCAAAATTAGAGATAATTAATAAGTGTGTGCTTGGACATTTACTAAAAGAATATACCTCATTTTAATGACTAAATTATGTCATTAAATAAATATGGATTATAAATCCTGATTTTCAATTTCAGCTTTTATATCAGATAAACTAGGAATATTTTCAGCAAATTAGAAGGTAAGTCGTGTTTAAACTCTGGCAACATGGGGTAAATCAAATTTGTGTTGAGAATGGTGGCCGTAAGACTCAGACTCAGTTGGGTCTGAACTAAAAAGAAAGGCTGAATAGCTGTCATCTCAAAAAAATATGAAGGATAAAGTACCCAAGGTACATAATGGCTTTAAATATGATGGCAAATCAGTTGTGAGAAGGACACATCAATCCAAGACCCATCTAACTCCCTCATTAAAAGGTCTGTGGCACTTCTAAATCAGGAGTTATGTTTCTCTCCTTAAAGTTCTGAAGCACTTTACACCATTTTTGACATAAATCATAATCTTTCATATCAAAGTGTCTCATTCCATGATTAAGCTATGATTTATGTGAAAGTGGAAACCATGTCATTTTTATTTTTTGTGTGTTTTGTTTTTTCTGACAATGTCTATGATGACATCTAGAGTCAGTTAAATATTGTGTAACTGGCATTTCCACACTTGTCTGTGTCTCCATCATTATTTTTGTCAAATGTAACTAGAAATGTAGAACACACCAGGCATTCAAAGCAGCAGATAAAACTTAAAAAAAAAAAAATGAAAGACTTTATCTGCTGCTTTGAATGCCTGGTCTAACCATAAAGAAATTTAGTGAGTGTACAGACTGGGGTCTGGTTAATTTTGATGATCATATTTTTATTCACTTCTGTGACTTTTTATAAGTGTATATAGTTATGCAGTGTGCAGAAAGATAAAGGCATAGACCATTATCACCTGGCCAAAACCTCCCCTGTAGGCCCTACTGTTTTATCATCTTCTCGCCATAGTTAATCATTGTTTTGACCTTAAATGGCATGGGCTTATTTTGTCTACCTTTGTCTACTTTCATGTCTGGCTCTCCTCTCTACATTTCTGAAAATTAATTTACATTTTATCTTATTAATTTACATTACCATATAACCCCACTAATCAAAGAGTAATCCCAAGTTCAATAGCATCAACAATTCCTAACATCTAGTTTGTAATGCAAATTCTTAGATCCCAGGCATGATCTGCAAAATCAAACTCCCCTGAGAAGGTTTCAGAAATATGTAGTTCATCCAACTGTCCTTATCATCATCATGCCCAGCAAAGCTTGAGAACAAAGTGACCCTTCAGCTTCTGATGGATCAACTTAGGATTTCAAAATGTTAATATTGTATGAGAGCACTGTGAAATATTTGAATCAGTCAAAGTTGAATTTTTTATCTTTACCCAGACTAGCAATAGGTGATATGATACTCTCTGGGAATGCTTTGAGATTGCAAAGATCTATAAGATAAAATAACCAGCACTATACAGTGTACTGTGATGCAAATCTCTAATTTGGGTAGGTTAAATACATTAAATACACTTGACTTATTTTCAACTAATGATGAGTTTATCAGGAAGTAACAAAATTGTGAATTAAGGCATATATCTGTCCCATGGTGTGTGTGACTATGCACTGTCTCTTCGTCTAGGTTACACTTGTTACTATACAAGTCACTTGTTTCCTGCCCCAAGAAACTTGTGATGAAAATGGGCAGAACTCTTCAAGTAGCATTTATCCCCAAAGGTTCTATACCCTTTCGTACTTCTGAAATTTGAAATTTTCTATGGTCTGAATGTTGTGCTACTTCAAAATTCATTTGTTAACCTCTCTATCCTCAATGTGGCAATATCTACAGATAGTGACTCTTAGGATAAGAATGAGTCCAGCCAATGCTAAGAAGGTAGAGACTCACTCTATGGTAATATTAGTATGATGAAGACATGAAGAAGCAAGAGTCTTACTGTTTTCCACCAATAAGGCAACCAGCATTATTAGACATACAAACATCAGGTCTGGCTGCTCTACACTAGACTGACTTACATATTATTATGATTCAAGACAAATTTTCTTCCTATGTGATTCAATATGTCCAGATAATATGTTATATGTTAGCCATTTGCTCATTCATCAATGTCCCCACAGACAAGAAGTTCTTTCCTGCCTTCAGAATATTGATATTTGTTTTGACTCTTAACACTGAACATAGGAGTTGACATAAGTTACATACTCAACAGGAAATTTCAGATATCCCAGAGAAAGTTATTTTAAAAAAATTAAATAAATATTAAAATTACCACTTGAAGATAATTACCTTAAAGAACTAAAGTTATTAATATTTCTTATTGTCATTATAAAATAAACAAAACCCTTTTAATTTTCTGAAAACATGCTTTGGAAGATTACTTTGCAAGGAGAAATTCCTAGCTGTAAATGTATATGAAGTTAGAAACTTGAGTAAATATTGAGGAATCATTTTAAATAACTTTATTATAATTATACACATTACACAACCAATGTCACCTTCTATCACAGATCAAATCACAGATCAAACTACCCAAGTCTTCTTAGTGCCAGTACACTGACATGTTTGTCACTCAAAAATAAAAAAAAAAAAGAAATAGAGATTAGAGGAAATGAAGAAAGAATGAAAGAAAAGAAAGAGTAGAAAGAATAAAAGAAGAAAAAAGAAAAAATAAACATCGTAAAGTTAATTTGTTTTAAATTATTAACTGAATATATTCAGATCTTTGTGTGGTACCTGACTGATGAATTTGCAAAGAAGAAACCATTTGCTTCTAGAAACTTCTTTCATCTTAGTTTCAAAAGGCCTTTATTTATTATTATAATTTCTATTTATTTATTAGCTGAAATATAAATTATATCACTTTCCTTCTTTTGGACACTCCCAGCTCCTTTCCCTGTAGTCCTTCCCATGCTCCCACTTCCAAATTGATAGGGTTTTTATTTAATTATTATTAAATAGGTAAATGTTGTATTGTGCCCATGTGGGTTGTCTGCCTGCCTGCCTGCCTGTGTGTGTGCATAAATATATAAATACAACATGCTTGGTCCATCATTGTTGTTCCTATGTTTATGGTTTCAGGACTGTGCACTCTGCACTGGATAAACAATGAAGATATTCATCCCTCGAGGAGGGTAGTCCTCTTCCTCAAAGCAGTCATTAATTGCCTACAGTTCTTCGTCTAAAAGGGACCCCCATTAAGTTTTCTCCCTTCCACACTAACATATCCGTTGATATTTTCATTGTTCTCATTTTGCTTATGTAGCTATTTCTGAGACTCTTATACTGCAGACTCTCTGATACTCTGTCCCTTACATTTCTGCCTTCTCTTCTATGGTGTTTCAAAGATGGATGAGCCATTTCTCTCTACATATTCTGTTAATCTCTGCATTGTGCTGGTTGTTGGTTCCTATGAAGGTCTTCGTTTTCTATAAAGAGAACCTTCTTTGTGGTAGCTACACATATTTGTAGGTCTAGTGATAAGATTTCAGACCTTTTGATGGAAGTTAATGACATGTAATGTGATTTTTTTTCCCCTTTGGACTCTGCACTTCTCTTTAATACCTAAGATCGCTACTTTCTTCAGCTGCTTAATGTTATAAATCAGCACAATTGATTATCAAAGATACTCTCTTACTTGGTCCCTCTCTTAAGTCAGTAAACTGTCAATATTTTACACAAAGAAATCTATATGAAGTAGTGTAAATTGTAAAAAGAAAAATGTTAGAGGTGGTATAAGGGTTTTTTCTTACTCTCTAGATGATTTTTGTGTAGGGTGCAGTGAATTTACCTCTTAATTCTTTAGATAATAATAATTAGTTGAAGAAATCACATGTTTAATTAGCTGTGGTAATATTGAATAGCCAATATATTAAAAGTGAATCAAGTAGTTCATAATGCAGCTCCACTAATCAGCTACTAATTAACATATGAGAAATACTCTACAAAGAGCTTTTATTAAAATATAAGGGAGAATAAAAACTCACTCTTTTCATTATCTTATACTATCAGCTTACTTCTTAATCAGCTAACAAATAATGTCCTCAAATTACAAGCTTATTTTAACAATGGGAGCAGCAGCAATAACTCTGAGATTAAAGAAATTAATATACTTAAGAGTCATGGCCCTAAAAAGTTGATACACAGAAAATAAGTATCGTTTTATTGATTTCACTTATTACAACAATATAATGTGGGCTGAATGCCTTGAATAGCTTAAAAACAAAACAAATTTCTTTCTCACAGTTTTCTGGAATCTAAGAATTTAATATGAAAGCACCTGCAGATGGTGATGTCTGGAAAGGGACCATCACTTTGCACATATCTGTCTTCTCACCTTTTTTTAAGTGATAAAAGAGGTGAGCAAAATCCCTGGGACTTTTTTTTAAAATAAATGCACTGACTTCAAACTTGATTATCTTATTCTCATGATTATATGAAAATCACCCACATTAATTAGGGTGATAGAATCAGAAATAATTTTCCTTATTCTTCATTCCATCACCTTGAGGTTCAGGATTTAACATACTAATTCTAGAGGATGTAACTCCCAGACAGAGTATACCATGTTGTGATATATAAATATATCCAAACTAGAATTATCAGTTAAGTATCAATATTGTCCTGGTTCATTCTGTGACCTTACAAGAATATGGACTCACTACATAATACCTACTTGAGTGAGAGACAATAAAGATGTAAGAATAGAAAGAAGTTCCAATACACTTTCCTATGAAGTTCAAAGAGAATAATAGAGTTACAGCTCAATGGTAACATTATTTATTAAAGAAAAGTACTTGCTAAATAAAATGTAAGAATATTTTTGTGACATTCAATATATGACTTTAGATTTTAGGGTAGTTTTTATATTCCCTTGTTTAAATATATTTCAAGCATATTTTGAGTTACGTTTTATTGGTTTGGGTTGTTATTTATTTTCTCTTTCTCTATTATTCTGTATCAAATTTCAAGTGTGTTGCACAGTAAATTTCTTTGAGTTGAAATATTCCGTCCATTCAGGAGGCTAATTACAACTCTGGAAATAAACAACTCAAAGTTTCAGGAAGTGCACAAAACTTATCATGAAAAAAGCCCCCAATTACCCCTATTCCCCACACTAATTAGGGTGATAGAATCAGAAACAATGCTAGTAAGTGACTCTGAAGTGTTATACTGCCTGGTATTTATGCAGAGGGTTCAGACTTCCAGCTTGTGTGAATTTTCACCCACAAAGGGATGGGATTTCACTGGTAACATTCTCCTTGAATCATCCATGCTTTTTTTCCCTAAGTAATCTTTTGCTCACACTCCCAGAAGCAATCACAGTAAAATTATTGTTTACCAAGTTTGACTCCTTGGTTTTGGTTATTTATCTGGAGTGAGTAAACATTTCTTCACCTATATTCAGAAACAGCATTACACATGCATTTCAACTTCAATTTCACCTAATTGAATTGTTCAGTTCACATGACTCTGAGCCTTACATTTTTTGAATGCATTATGTGTAATCCCAACATTAAGAGTGTAGAATATAATTACATGACATTAAATTATCATCAAAACTGTAATTTTATATCCCTTGCCTTGTTACCCTGAACTGTTTTTCATATATTAGTTATTATTCTCCCTGTTTTGTTTTAACTTAACTAGGATGAAGAGTTGATTTTCTTCCTGTGTATTTTCTTTTTCTCTCAGAAGATAGTTTTAGTTTAGCATTAAATTTATAGCCGTATGTTACTTTTTCCCCACACACAAAATTGCTTAATTATAGTTGAATGACAGCTAAAAAGTATTTGTGATCACCTGGCTCATAAATATTATTTTTCCCAGGCTCTGTCCTTTGAGACTTCTTACCTATATTGTTTCTGCTGGTCTAATTCTCTTCAATTATGGTACTCAAATCACTTATTCAAACCAAATGGAGGGCGTGTGTTATCTTTGGGTATTTTACTCATATTTGAAGAATTTGCTTTATCTAGCACATGATAAATCATCCATTGAGTTTAGGTTTACATTCAAATAACTTCTTTACTTTGGCTTCATTTTGTCCCTTCTATATTCACCCAGAACCTCATTTTTCTACTACTGCTTTGCTATGTCATTCTGTTAAATGTCCCATTACTCTATGTATACTATTCACTGATCTCACATCTTTGTTGAATTTTGAGTAGAGTATGTTCCAAAGCTTAGGTCAGAGACCATTGCCTTTATGATGTCTTTAGATTGCTGATTTTTGTGTGTTACATCTGAACTTCCTCCATGTTACAAATAGATCTATGTTTGAGCAATCAAGAGGCCATTAGTCAACAACACCCTTTACAGCAGCACATAAAAGGCCTGAGCCTGCCCCACAGTATCTCAAGTTGATGATCAAAAAGGGACAGTTCTTGTAATCCCTTGTTCTTGAAGAAGACATGCCTTCTGTTCTCAGAACCCATTTTAAGTAGCTCACAACTTCCTTTAACTTGAGTGATAGGAATCTGACCCTTTGTATTGGCCTTCAAGGGAACCTATATACATAAAAATACACATCACACACACACACACAAACACACACAATTTAAGATTCAAAAATTTATAAGTACTGTAAAATAGAAAAGAATTATACTTCCTTGTTGATAGTATTATTTTGATGATAGTATTAAAATATAATTTATACCATATTACTCATTACAAATACTATAAACTAGACCTGTACAATAGAAGGTGAACAATAACTATGCCATATGGTTAGGGATCTTTTCTGCTATGATAGGCCTTAAATGTTATGTGTAAGAATAGCTTTCCAAATATTTTAAATATCACTTTCATTTTGCACTATTTTGTTTACATATAATACCCAGATAATTAGTAATATAAAATCTTTTCTATTAATTAAAAATATTTCCAGCAGCTTATTTCTCCTTTATTCTATACTTTATTAAAAAAAATAGCACACCTGTTTACAATAATTGTTAAATTTAGTGTGATGCTATTTAAATACTAGCTGAATTTTTTAATTTTTCACCAAACAGTAACCCACACTGATTAATAATTGCTTTAAAATTTGTTAAGAATCCCAAAATTGCATAAAATCCATGATATTCATCATTTAAAACAGTCAAATATTAGTCCTTTTGGACATGACTTTGCTGCTAGACTTATTGTCACCAATGTCCCTTACAGATGCACCGGGATCCTCTAAGATAAATTTCATAAAAAGTCACAAGTGAGCTACAGATCCAAACACTACAGATCCAAACACCCAGTGAAATAAGAAAGATTTAGGGATTTGCTAAAGATCACCAAAGCTAAATAAAAACCAGACTCATGCAAATCTATGGTTTGGACTCAGAAGTGTTTTGAGATTTACCTAAGATGATTTTCTTCACAGTCCTCTTGAATTGTGTTGAGCCTGCATCAAAGGGTTTCACACAGTCTAAATTTTACAGAAAGGAGAAGATTGATGGTGTATTTCATTGATTAATTAGCTCATGGGTGGCATGCAGAAATAAGAGAAGCTCACATTTTGAACAGTGAGACAGGGGAAGGCTAGCAAAGAAGGTGGAGATGTCAAAGCACTATATAATAACATACTCCTAAGAAACCTGAGCAATTACATAATTTTTTTCCGAGACACTTCACCAAAGTTAGAGCTGCGGGAACATAAGCACAGGTACAAACCCTCTAAGATCTCTTTCCCACTTGGTAATCATCTTTTAATATAAGGAAACAATACAAGATATACAAGTAAGCTAAATACCATTCTGGGATGTTAAAAATTCTAACCTGAAACCTGGTTTTATTATTCATAAATCCTTGAGAACCCTTGGGACTTTGAATGATATCTCCTTAGTTGATGGAATTATGAAATTAGATTTTACTTTGTGAAGTTTTGAACCCTTGCAGACATTGTGTGATCCACAAAAATATTTTTAGAGATGACAAGTTTATATTTTCTGTGATCTTCTCCTTAGCTCTCAAACATTTTAATGTCAGAAACAATGGTATGAAGGTTTTGAATAAATTGACTAGAAGTTATAGGGTTTTTTTATTCCAACATCTACTATGATGATCTATCAGTCACAGTGTGAGATTCTCATATCTCAAAACAGAAACAACAGAGGTTTTAACAGAGGTTTACAAATTGAAAAAAGCAACAGACTATTAAGAGCCAAGGGGTATACCAAGGCACATGGCTCAAGGGCATCAAGTTGACATTTCTGTTTAAGCCAAAATTAAAATGCTTATTTTCTCTGATAGAATCATAAATATTATTCAATATAATTACTTTCTTCTACCATTTTAAATCTAGCAATTTATATAAGAGAAACATTTGAGTTAATAGTAGAGGGATGACTAATCGAATTGGCAACCATTTGAAAATGTATGAATATTACCACAGTATTATAATTTTATGTGTATTTTTTACCTGTGAATCTGTGAATGTGTATGCCTGATACTCACAGAAACCATAAAACCCATCATTTCCTGGGACTGGAGCTTTATGTGTTTGTGTGCTGGAGCTGCTATTGAATGCTGAGAATCTTATCTTTGTCCTCTGAAGAGCAGCAGGTCTTAAGTGCTGAGCCATGTGTTCAGCAGGTACTACAATATTTTTACTTGAAAATAAAATATTTCAGGGTCAAGAAAAAATAGTAATATATTCACCTAGAGAAAATGTTCCACCTACCTATTTATCATCTACTTAACTATCTATCATCTATCCATCTACCACCTAGCTATATATCATCAGTCTTTCTATTATTTATCTATAATCTATTTCTATCATCATCATCATCATCAATCAATGTGTCATCTCTATCTAGTTATACATATATATTTCTTAGGCTTAATTCTACTGTCATTAACTTCTCTGAGATATTCTTGTAGTATATGAGAAATATAGTAATACATTTATATACTTCTTTATATTAATAGTAATAGTCAGTATTAGTTAAGAACTTGGGGTTTTTTTGACATTTCTCTGTGCTTTTGTAGTGATGTGTATGCATGTCCTGGCTCTTTCTCAAAAGACAACTGTGTAATGTTCAGCCTGTGATTTGATAAGAATGTCAAAGACCCAGAAAATCAACAAAATAATTTCCCATGCTTTTAGTTTGATACCATTACACTGTCAATTTTAGCTGGCATCATAGAACACAGAGAAGCCAGAAAAAAACATACCAAAGGGAAACTCTTTAAATTTATACTTTTAGACATGTAAAACCAGCATATGAATGAAACATCTCAATAAAAATAGAAATTAAACCAGAGATTAGATAATCCAGAGACCTAGGCTAGGACCAAACATTACTTTTTAAAAAGTCAATGAAATAATTCCTAATAGTATTCTGTTATACTCATAGATTGGTGCCTAGCCCAACCGTCATCAGAGAGGCTTAATCCAGCATCTGATAGGAACAGATGCAGAAACTCACAGCCTAACATTAGGCAGAGTTTGGGGAACCCAATAGAGGAGAAAGGGAAGAATTGTAGAAGCCAGAGGTTTTAAGGATACCAGAACACAGATCACATAACCAACTAAGCAGGGCTCATAGGAGATCAAATAAACTAAAGCAACTATCATGGAGTCTACATGGGTCTGCACTAGGTCATCTACATATAGATTATGATTATGTAGCTTGGAATTTTTGTGGAACTCCTAACAGTGGGAACAGATGTGTCTCTGATTCTTTTGCCTACTCATGGGACCATTTTCCTTCTACTGGGTTGTCTGGGCCAGCCTCAATATGGAGGTTTGTACCTGGTCTTATTGTCCCTTGTTCTTCTGTGTTCAGTGGATATCCCTGGAAGGCCTTCTTTTTTATTATTGTTATGAATTAAAGTCATATTTTTTATCTATAAAAACCCTTGTTCAAACTCCCTTCCCCCTCCCACCCCTTCCAGTCATTCTTTCTTTTCCACATCACTTTATCTCCTTCTCAGCAAGGGCAGGAGGTCCCAAGGTCCCACTGTGCCTTAATTCAGCATCCACTCCTGGCAGATCGGCTTTCCTTACCCCAACATCATGACTGGGTTAGTTGTTCTTCTGGAGGGAGTGGGCTCCAAGGTAGAAGACCTTCTTTTTTTCTGAAGTTAAAATGAGAAGGTGTGGATCTGGGCAGATGAGGGAAACTGCAATCAGAATATAATGTATGAAAGAAGAATATATTTTTAAAAATACAAGTTATTGTGCACCATATATTGTACTAGGTGATAGATTATATACACAAATCTATAAGTGTACATAGATAATGCTTAATTTAATAGTTATATATTAGCTATAAAGATGTATCATATACTTATAAAACATGGATACACAGCATTAATAATGAAACATACATATGCTAATAAACCCATTGCCTTAGATATACAAATGTAAATTCTATATGACTAGGATATATGTATGTCTGTGCATATAATATACATATATATTACATATAGATAAGATCTATTGATGGTAATATATAAATGCTAATACATAAAATGTAAATATGGCTACATTTTACTATGAGTACACATGTAATTGTAAAAATAAATATCTGTTTGTACATAGAAAATCAATCAGCATGGGATCCAAGAGAACACAAACACATTAGCTTCAGTGTCATCCTATGTCATCAAGCAGCTTCTTGTTCTTCCAAAATTTCTAATGTTGCAGGCATAGTGAAGGCAAAGGGTATTTATGAAAGAAGAGAGAAACAAACAGAGGCACAACTCTACTGAAAAGTTTGAAAATGAGAATCTAAATCATTTCACTGTCAATTTTAGCTCATGTAGTCATAAGACATTTTATTATCTAATATAAATCATTACCTTTTACTGATTTTTACCAGGCTATGTAATAACTTACCCATTTTCTCATTACTATTACTTTCATTCAAAATGAATGTTTGGAAACTGATGATAAATAAAGATTTATCATCAAAGCCACAGTTCTCTGACAGATAAAATAAATGCATAGAGATACTACATAACATTGAGAAATTCTACAAAGAATAAAATCTACTTTCTTCCTTTTAACAAGGTTGTTGCTAAACTATAATATGTCAGTCTGGTATAAAAAATTAAGAACTCTTAAAATAATCCCTTTAGGAGATATATCAGAAGCATTCTAGACATATATTCTGGCTTGTGAAAGATATGCACAAAGAACCAGAAGTCGTACTGTCTTTTATTTTTCGAAAACCTTTTATCCACAAACAAAAACACTTTTCCCAATGTAATCCTCAAAGGATGTATGTACAATAGTACCCATCTGTATGTTACCTCTTCAACCCTAAAGACAAATGGACATTTCAAATAAAGGCTAGGGTAAAAGTCAATGATGAGGTTTTAATTATTAAGTCTCTATATTAATATGTAGTGAGATATGGCATTTAATAATTATAAATTTTAGACTTATAATGCAGGGAAAGCTGGTCTGGGCTTTTGCTCAAGGCAAAATACATCCTGGAATGAATGACCGTGTTGATAGGTGATGGATAATATATGCTTATGTGCTATCCTTAATACAAACAATGTGGAGATGGTTGCTCTCTTAATTACTCAGTACTCACCAAACAATTTATTTGTGTGATTCAGAAAAACAGTGCCAAATTAATGATCCATTAGATTATGCAAAAAAATAGTTTGTATTTGTAGTCCATGAAGACATTAAACATGAAAGCAGCCTATATATTTTCTAGTACCTATCACTTAACATTCTTAAGTTAGAGAAATTCACAAGCCAGAAAATTATATTGTTTTAGTCTTTTACTTCCTGTGACAGAATTGCAATTGCTTAAATATAAATTTAGCTCTCCAGCTGGGAGTATTGCATGCGTCATGACAGATACCTGTTTTGAATGAATTGACAGATTGCTAAACTGTTGTCTTTCAGTTGTCTATTAATTCAAGTTTGAAAATAAATGTGAAATTTGGTGTCATGAAATCCTTTTAGAAAACTGAGGTATCTCCTTCCCTACTTATGAAAAAAAAAGGCAACTGACCCTCAGCTGCAACCTGTTATTAGTAGTGGTGTCTTTTCAAAGAGAAGATTTATTTATTATTGTTTTGTTACCTTTAGAGTTTAGCATATAGTATGGAAATTTTTATTGCTGTTAAATTAAACCCTAAGCTTTCTGATTCTTGACATGACTTGGAAGATAAAATTATCTACAAGGACTTAAAGGTTCAAAGTTCTTTAATAATTATAGGCACAATGTATCTTGAGAAATTTATCAATAAATATGTTCACTTTCTTCCATTCTACCTATCTCAATGAGGGTTTTTCAAACACTTATCTTGAAATACCTGTTTTTCTATTCATTTCTTATTCATCTGTACAAGTCAGCATTCTCTAGTTAGGCAGGACCAATAGAATGAGTACATTTTGCCATTTTGTTCCACTGGCTTCCTAGATTTATTTGGGAAGTAACTACTAAAGGGGCTTAGACAATCAGGAAGCTGATTGGTCTGCAAGCCTGGATGCCTCTTTAGTTCCAATTTTCTAATGAAGACTTGGAGGATCAATCACTGGAAAATCACTGGTCTTGAGTCCATTGGGAAAAACTGAGGAAAATGAGTCCAGTTCAGCGTAGTATGGCAATAATGGCAGCAAAATATAGATGCATTTATTAGCAGACTATGAAGGCAAGTAGGCAAAAGCTCCCATTGATCTTCTTATGTTTAGGCTGCTGTTAGAAGGTTCTGCCCACTGTGGCAGAGGATCTTTCCCCACAGCTAATCCTTTCAGAAAATAATGTTACAATCTTTCCAAGGTACATGTCCTTCTGTTGAGTCCAGATCCAAACAACTAACAACTGATGAATCATCACAAGTTAGTTAAGTTTCAGATGTTAGGTATGATAAAAATGTCTGAGATGATCAATTTAAAGAAACAAAGGATTATATAATGTTTCTCAAAAAAATCAGATTGATTGGTTGTCTCTGTGTTTTGAGCCAATAGTAAGATATAAATTATAGCATGGTAAGAAACAGTGCAGAAATTATATTTTGTAGTAGCAAAAAAATGAAAGAGAACAGGAAAGCCCCCTAATCACTTCCAAGAGTTCACTTCCAGTGACTTAACTTCCTAGCATTAGGACCCATCTCCTAAAGGACTTACCATTTGTCTAGATAACCAGAAGATGCTGATTAAATGTTTGTCTTGTGAGCATTTAAAAATATTCAATTAAAAAGATCCCCTTTTGAAATACTTGCCAAATAAAAATGGACTGGACATTCTAAATGTAATATTAATTGATAGTTGTTCTTATTGTATACATTTACATTTTTTAAAGGAATTATCTTCCATTTCTACTTAGACAATACCTGATAATTGTTCTTATTGCATATAGTTTTATTATGTTAGAGTTAAAACCTTTCCTTTTTATTTGGACAAAAAGGGGGGGAATATTGTGAAATAAACTTTTTGTACACTGTTGTGCACAACAACAAAAATATTTTTCTGGCCAGGCCTAGCCCTGGGTTAGGACCCGTTTATAATCCTGCTGCAGCTTAGTCCCAAATGATGACTCAGATGCTTATATTAATCATAGACTTTTTGGTCTATGGCTTAGGCTTATTGCTAGCTATAATATAATATAAGCATCTGAATCATTATTTGGGGCTATTTGGCAGCGAGGCTGCAGGCGGGTCTCAACCTTGAGCAGGACAGATCAGAACTGCTTACTACACACTGTGAAGATGTGTCACTCACCTTGGTTTATAAAAACCTAAATGGCCAATAGCTAGGCAAGATTTTTATGGAAGAGAGAATGTTTGGGAAGAAGAAGGGGGAGGTGCCAAGAGGCACAGAACACGCCAAATATACAGGAGGAGAGAGAGCAGCTGCCAGACATTTGGCAGCACATAGATTAATAGAAATGGGTTAATTTAAGTTATAAGAATAGTTATAAATTATCATAAGCTTTAGTAAACTTCCATAATTACTAATAAGTCTCCATGTCATTATTGGGAGCCAGCTGGTGGGACAGAGAAAGACTAGCTACAATCCTGAACTGTTTACTTCCTGCAGTTTTAATGAGCTTTATTACAGAGTAGAATGTTTCACTTCCATTTAGAACTTCTTCTTAACCAGTTTCCCTACAAAATGGAATAATTTATCTGTAGATAAATTGTAACACAAAAGTAAAAAAAAAAAAAAAGCATCATCCAGTGTAAACAAATAACCAAGTAAATGTTATGCAGATGTATGCATCCTTTCTTTGTTGCTATTAATTGATTTATAGACTATCTTTATAAAGTAAAGCAACAATCATAAAAGGTGTCAAAAAGTGAAAATAATAAGCATATAATTTAATTATATGAACACAGAATGGAAGAATAGAATAGGCTTATTTTTGAACAATAATTTTATTATCAAAATTAATTTGAAGGCTAGAGAGAGATGGCTCACTTGATAAAATGACTGCCATGGAAGCATAATATTCTAAGTTTGTGTTCCCAACACTCATATGAAATTTGGTTACAGTGTAAAGATACTATAACCAAGTGCCAAGAATGGGAGGTTGTGACATTCAGGGACACTGAGAGACAAAATGTCACCAGGAACTCATTGACCAGTCTCCCCATGCATACACCCTTTGCACACATATGGAATTGTGTGTAAACAACACTCAAATGTATTAATAAGGTAATAAGCAAAACAAGACTGTTTTATGCTAATATGTTTACCATGATACAAATGTATCAATTGCAAAATAACTCAAAATATAGAATGAGCAGAATACTAATATGATATACTAAAATTAGATTATACTATAAAGGATGGCAGTTATGAAAGAATGGAAGAAACAAAAAAATTATAAAACAAAGACTATTTGTGAGATCTTCATTTCTCAGTAACTACATGAAGTGTCATTGACCTACATTCTTCAGTTAAAAGGTGGATATTACAGAATGTGCTTAAAAAGGTACCCTAGGTAGTAACAAGAAACTCATGTAGCAAGCTTTTCTTACTGTATAATTCACTATATTCCAACCAAAGGAATGCATTTTACTATGTCATATAGAGAAATTCTGTCATCTATATGATCCTATTTCCTTTGTTTTTCTGAGATAACTTAAGTTACTGGGTGAATCTAAGAGACAGTTCTTTATAGGAGTGCTCATTGACATTGTGTTTTAGAATTTTGAATATGTCATCTCATCAGCTTTGCCATTCATGATCTGTAATGGCACATCACCTGAAAGACGTGAAGATGATGTCTCACACAGCTGAGTCATGTTTCTGCTCACTACTGACAAGATTTTTCCTCTGACTCTCAGGACTTTGACTATGATGTCTCTAAGTAAATGTCTGAGTTAATTCTACTTAGTTTCCTTATCAATGTATATGTATATATTGAATATATTTCATATATATGAAAAAATTTTAAATAGATATTTTCAAACATTCTGTCCTTTTCTCTAGTTCCCTTTTTATACTACTCAAATTAAATAAGCATATTTATAAAATTTATGTTGTCTTTCTGAATGTCAAAAAGAATGAAGAAAGAAAAACATCTAGTTTAACATCTATTTTTCAAATAAGAAAGTCTCAATTATAACTTAATAATTGCTGATTCCAAAGAACTAAATCTGCTGTGAGTTGCTCCATTGAATGCTTAATCAACTCACATACCTGCATTAATGAATATTTTTAGCAATACTTCCTTTCTATACTTTCATGCATTCCTATAAGCAAGATTCACTTTCACTTTTTTTTTTTTTTAACCACAACTAGTTTAATGTCTTTGCATTGTAAATCTGTTGTCTTTGTTTCCTTGGGAACAATTTCTGCAAACAGCCCTCCTCTGTACACACACCACTGTTGGCTTTCACTTTATGTCTTTCTGTATCTCTTGGTGTTATTAACTTATATAGTTTTGAATTTGTTGTATTATTAAGCTGGACATATAGTAATATAAGGTGGCAATTATGTAAATCAGGTGTCCTGCTTACCAGGATTTTATCATTTTTAATGTATTTTGTGTTTATTTTCTTGAACTTTTTTTGTATACAAATTCTTCAGGGCATTCTTTACCCTATGCAGCCATGGATGTCTTTGCTTGTATAGCTTGTTGGTCAACAAATTATTGGACAGGAATTATCATAAATGTTTAATGTAGGTCATATTTTGAGCTTTGCTTGGGGCTTTGTGTAGAGTTAATGACATATCATCAAGGCTTGTACAATATTAAACTATCCTGTTGAGTTAATCTTTTTCTCTTTTGCCTAGAACATCAAAGGGAACATCAGATAAGATGTAGGGGCCTTCTTAAATCCACACATAACATTTTTATAAGTGTGATCTTCTGATCTGACATATCAGGGATTTTTCAATGTCCTCTATAAATATCTGATTTTCCTGTTTTTCTTTTTTTAGTGTATTGGTGAAACTCATATTTGTTTTCAGAGTCACCATTGCCTTGAGCTACTGCAACTTTGTATAATTGCCAACTTTTGTATTTGACAAAAGGCCAAGGATAGGACTATTATCTTAAAAGTGTTTTGAGTTAGTGCAAACAAAGATAATCCCTGAGAAAGAGGTTTGCAGTGGATGACAATCTTGCCAATAATATAATTCTGCTGAGTGGTTTAGGGTATATCAAACTCAGAGATGCCAAGTGTTTTGTTATCTCACAGCTGAGGATGCGAGACTAATGGGTCTCATGATTATGGCAAAATTTTTGAGAAAGAAACCAGAATTAGATAAAATGCTACAATGCTTTTACTCTTCAGAAATGTAGTTATTATTCTTAAATAAATGTTCCTTAGATCCTTTGGTGGCCTTTAAATCTTTATGTAGAACTACTTGTCTCAAACTAAACTTTTATTTCCCTTAAATCTTATTTTTTTTCTGCACCAAAACAGTATTAAAGTCACTCTCTTGCCAGCACAACCTATAAACTTAAATCTGTTTCATCAGTGTTTGGTCTGACAATATTCAGGAAATTAGCAATCTTTACTTCCTTTAAAAAATATACCTCAAATACTGTGAATATTCATTTAGTCAGATAAGAATATTTAAATATATATAAGGAAGAGACAAATGGTTCTGAAATAGAATACATGTAAGAAGTGGGGAACTGAGCTCTCTTAAAAGAAACCATCAAGGCCTATCCTCCTTCCCTGAGTTGATGGAGCAGAGGTAAGTAGGGCCTCCTTCCTACAATGTGAGCACTTACTGTGAGGAATTACTTTCTTTAACACATTGTACAGACCATATATTATGAACTATTCCAGCAATACAGGGGATTAAAGAGTACACAAAGATAAATGGGATGCTTTTCTTTTCTGCTAAAATATCATTTTGTACTTGGATCAGAGATTGAAGAGAAGCACCTGAATTTGAAAACAGAAGACATAATTTTCAATGTATATGGGATTTCATCAGGCAGAGACAGAACAACCCTGAGATGACTAACAAATGATCAGTAAACAGGAAGAATTTAGACTGTATCTTTTAATAAAGATCAAGTTTAAGGAAATAACACAATTTTTTTTCCAAATAAAAGCTTGGTTCCCAATTTAGAAACTAAAACTGAAGAACTTCCTGATGTGCCATTGCAGCTGAAGCATAGGCTTTAGAGTATGGTCTAAACTGCCCACAATTATATATCAGAATTCGGTTATGCATGGAAAGAGGATGCAGCAATAGTTACTTGGTAAAGGTGGATACTGTTTCCAGATACAGGCTTGGCAGCAAGTGGTACCCATTAAAACCCTCACGGAGTGCCCATCTCTGATGCAATGTTGTCTATAAGCAACCATTGCTACGAGGCATTCTCTGGGCTGGATAAAGCACAAATAGACTCCTAAAGCTTTATTGTCATATACAACATCCTTCTTGCAAGTCTTTGTCTTGCTTAAATTAACCATTAAAAGTATAGAATTGGGAAGAGCAGGGTCACAGAGTATATACTTTTGTGTATTTGACCTTTATAAAGACTAGATTGAACACCTAGAGGGTAGTAAACAATGCACCTGTAGCAATTCATGGCATATATCAATCAAGACTTTAGTACAGTCATCAACAATAGTGTCTTAGTGAAAGCAGCCCATGAAGACAGACAGGAGTCTGGGGATTGTGGAAGCTTTTAAATATGATGGTTATTTGAAAAGTGAGGTTCTGAACACCCTAAAGAAAATGATAAATTAGTGATCTTATGTTGAAATAAAAAAGTAGAGATTTTGTGAGGATAAATCTATAATTTCCCACCTCATACAAAGCAGCTATGACTCTGTTTAAGTGGAAAGCACATGTCAGAATATCAAATTCTCAAGGCATCAATAATGGAGAGTTGTTTGAGGAAGAGAGAAGATACTATCTTAGATGGATTACTGCCATTTATCACAGAAATGAATGAATGATGGTGAGGCTTTGTCTAGGTTCCTCCATTGGCAACTACTGCCACATGCTTTTCATTTCTGCCATGAGTTGAAGCACCAAAAAGCCCTCACCTAATAAGAATACCTAACATTAACTCTTCCACCTATGAAGCCATGAGCCAAAATATGTTTGTTTTCTTTATAAGTCACATGTCCATGTCAATAGAAAATGGATGGAGACACAGGCTGACATAATAGACTATTCAAATCACCATTTTATTCAGAGAAGTGATGAGTTATATGAGATACCTTCTGAAGCTTCTTTGGTCTCTCAAATAGAACACTGACTTTGGGTGAGTGTCCTTCTTACTTATGGGAGTAAGGTAGATGAGAGACATGGAAACTCTAATCTGCCTGTGTGCAACTTCCACTGAACATGTCCATGTACTAGCACAAGAGTGTTCCTTGAAAGCACTTCACCTGAGAGAATAAAACTTTCAAAAGGAAGTTGCTTTACCCATATCTAATTTCTTCTCCTATCACAGATTTATGAGGAAAGTCAGGTCTCAGAAGACCTTGGGGGAAATAATTACAAATTCAAATATTGAAACAGAATGATCAAACACAAATAATTTATGAGAGTTTGTGAGGTTAAAAAAAGAAATTTGTAAATATTATACCTTGAAATGGGCTTTCAGAACTTTAGGAAGGGAAGAACATTTTAAAATGAAATTAAATTTATCCATAAGAGTTAATTTACTGGAGGTCCAGGGTTCACTGTACATCAGGGTGTCTTCTGGGTGATTCATAAATGAATAAGCTGCTGACTAAACCAGAGTCCATCGTGATGAAAAAAAAAATACCTCAAACTTGAGAAATTTCTTGGTAAATGTAAATAGAAATAATTTAAGAGAAAATGAAACCAAAGTTTTAAAACAATGAGTTTGGGTTTACTTTGTCCTGCCTTTTTTTATCAATTTATGTACCTATAAGATATTATCCTTTTTAAGATTCTGTTTTTACTTAGAACATATGTGGGCACAGGGATGTACACATGAATTCAGTGCACACAGAGCCCAAAAAGAGGCCTATCATACCCTGGGATTTGAATCACAATTGGTGGTGAAGTAGGAGGCATGGTGGATGGAAATAAAACTCAAGTCCTCTGGAAACATTTCTCCTTTTTCTTTCTGTCTTTTTTGTTTCTTTTTATTGAAAATAGATTGTCTGTCACACAATATATCCTTATTATAGTTTCTATTTCCTCTACTCTTTCTGGTTCCTCTTCACATCTCCTCATATCAGAATCTACTCCCTTTCTGTCTCTCACGAAAAAAGAAATACTCTTCAAAAGGAAAATAATGAAATAAAATCAAATATAATAATATAAAATACAAATTAGCATGTTGAAATAAGTCAAAATAAACAGAAGGAAATGAGCCCAATAAACAGAAAAAAAGGATACAGATTCAGAGATCCACTTACATGAACACTCAAGTCCCATAAAAACATTCACCTGGAAACCATAATAGATATTAAGAACCATTGAAAAAAATGTCAAAAATAGACAAAATAAAAAAATAGGAAAATCCCTGACAAGACATTATGAAACAAGAAACCTTCAAAAATGACATAGAGTTTGTTTTCTATTGGCTCCCTACTGACTAACATGCAACCTACACTTGAGAGTAGTTGGTTTCCCCAGTGAGACTCTAGGGAAAAAATTAAACTTTAATTGCAAGTAATTATCAATTGGAGACAGCTTCTGGGTTAGAGATAGGGACATAAGTCACTTCTTCAGCTCTGGGATCCCATCTGACTCAGAACAGGCCCTGTGCATGCTGTTCATTCTCTAGGAGTTCATAAAGGCTTAAAATCCTATTGATTTCGAGGGCCTTGTTTTCTTGATGCTTCAACCACTGAACAGCTTGGGATTTTAAGCACCTTGGAGCCCATTCCTTCCAGAGGAACACCTAACCCAGTCTTGATATTAGGATGAGGAAACTGGACTTGCCTAAAGTGGATGCTGAACTAATCCACCTTGGGACTTCTTGCCCTTTCTGGGGAGAAAATGAGGGGATGGGGAGAAGAGAGAGTAACCAGGAGGAGTCTGCAGGGGAAAGGGAGTTTGAACAAGGAGATACATGGATTTAAAAAAAAATGACCTGCAAAGGGAGTGGCACTCTTAGGAGGTATGGCTTTGATTGATTGGGAGTGACCTGTTGGTAGAAGTATGTCACTGTGGGAGCTGGCTTTGAGACCTTCTTTGCACACAGGACACTTAATGTAGCAGACAGTTCACTTCCTGTTGCTATAGATCAAGATGTAGAGCTCTCTCTCAACTACTTCTCCAAGACCACGTCTGCCAACCAGCCACCAAACCTCCTACCATGGTGATAATGGACTAAATCTCTGAAACTGGAAGACACTCCAATTAAATATTCTTCTTTATAAGAGTTGCTTTGGTCATAGTGTTTTTCACAGCAATAGAGACCCTAATTAAGACAGTGTCCTTGACCCCCTATGACTCTTTCTACCTATTCTCCTTCCAGATTTGCTCCTCAAGCCCTGAGGGTGGGGATTTTAAAGATCAATGTTCCAAGATCCCTTACTCTCTGAAGATTATCTGACTGTGATTCTCTGTATTTGGTCCTACCTGCTGCAGAAAGAAGCTTTTCAGATGATGGCTGAGGAAGACATAGATCTGAGTATAACAGAATATCATAGGTTTATTGCTAGATATTTTTTAAGCAGTTTCATTTGGTCAGTGGGCTATCAAGAATAAAGTTTTTGGTCAGCCAAGCAGTTTGGAGTATAGATTTTATTATAAGGAGTAGGTATTATGTCAAATCAGATATTGGTTAGTTACTCCTACAAGCTTTGTGCCACCATTGCACATAGCACTAGCATTTATTATTATGGAAGATACCTTTGTATGTCAAAGGATATGTGGCTTGTTTGGCATTTCCATTTCTCCTTGGGTAGCATGCCAAGTATATTCCTCAACCAAAACACCAACACACAGGGTGAAAGTGCTATG
Organism: Sigmodon hispidus; assembly: GCA_004025045.1. Lineage (NCBI taxonomy): Eukaryota > Metazoa > Chordata > Mammalia > Rodentia > Cricetidae > Sigmodon > Sigmodon hispidus. Next base: position 76,435 of record PVIH01006846.1, read on the forward strand.
TAGATACTAGTTTAACTTCTTTGTGTTCAGTGAATTTTGTGTGTGCTGTCTTCAGCAATGGGCCCTTGCTGTGTGAAGGACAGACAAGAACTCAGGTTGTTTGAAGAGTCCCACAGGATCCCTTTGGCAAACAACTCAATTAGATGTAACTCAATCCTGGTATTAGACATTTCCTTTGGTGACAAGAGATCTCCAGTTAGCATTCTGAACTGAGCATCCATTATTTGGTGATTTTATTTAGATTACTTTCATATATTTCAAGAAGCTTCTTATGTTTCCATACTGCCCTTCAAATGGTCCTTAATTTTAGCTCTTTCTCGTATATTCTCTACCTTGTCCTCCTCTTCCCTTCTCCTCTCCACTTAATCCTACAATTTCATCTCTTGTTCACCCTTAGCATTGTAGTTCCCTGTCCTAGGAAGTTATATTTGACACACCAAACCTCTGTGGTTCTATTTGTGTGTAGCTTAATTATCATTGAGTTAGCAGGTAATATCCACAGATAAGCAAAAACATACCATTTTGTCTTTCTGGATCTGGATTAACATTCAGAATGATTTTTTTCTAGTCCTCAGTTTACCTGAAAATATCATGATTTTAATTTTTAATATCTGAGTAATATTCCACTGTGCAAATATACAACATTTTCTTTTATTCATTCATTCAACAGTTGCGAGACTTTTAGGTTGTTTCCAATTTCTGGCCATTATGAATAGAGCAGTAGAGAATATGGATGAGCAATTGTCTCTGTGGAAGGATGAAGTATCCTTTGAGTATATGCCCAAGAGTGATATAACTAGATTTTTCAGTAGATCAATTTTCATTTCCCTGTGAAACCATCCAATAGTGGCTATACATGTTTGCAGTCTGACCAGCAATGAGTGAGTATTCCTTTAACTGTAAACTCTCAGCAACATAAGCTGCCATTTGTTTGTTCATTTTAGCCATTCCTATGAGTATAAGATGAAATCTCAAAGTAGTTTAGATTTGTATTTTCTAGATGACTAAGAATATTAAACATCTCAGTAAGTGTTTCTCATCCATTTTAGTTATATCTTTTGAGAGTTCTCTGTTTAGATCTGTACCTCATTCTTAAAGCTGAGTTATTTGGTTTCTTGATGTCCAGTTTCTGGAGGGACTTATATATTTTGGTTATTGACACTCTATCAGATGTGTAGTTTGTAAAAAAAAAAAAAATTCTCATTCTGTAGGTGGCCACTTTGTCTGAATGACAATGTCACTCAGAAGTGTTTAGTCTCAAGTGGTCCCATTTATTAATTATTAATCTTAGTACCTGTACTAATGATGTTCTGTCCAGAATTTTTTTTCTTATAGAAATGTGTTTAAAGATATTTTCCCACTTTCTTTTCTATGGCTTCCAGTGTACTTGGTTTTATGCTGAGGTCTTTGATCCATGTGGAGTTGAGTTTTATGTAGAGTGATAAGCATAGATCTAGTTGTATTTTTTTCTACATGTAATCATATAGTTTGGTTTTTTAAGATGCTGTCTTTTTTCCAGTATGTATTTCTGCCTTCTTTATCTCAAAACTCCAGTGTTGATGAGTGTGGGGCTTTTATTAGGGTCTTCAATTCAATCCTTTGGTCAACATTTCTGGTTTTGTTCCAATATCATGCTGGGGTTTTTTTTATTACTAAAGAACTGTTGTACAATTTGAATTGGGAATAATGATACTTCCTGCAGTTCTTTTATTATTGAGGATTACGTTCCTTATCCTGGGTTTCTGTGTTTTCAAATGAAACTGAAGACCTTTCAAGATCTATGAAAAATAGTGTTGGAATTTTGATGAGGATTGTAATGAATCTATAGATTTCTTTTGGTAGAATGGCACTTTTACTATATTAATCCTACTATTCCACGTGTATAGGACATCTTTCCATCTTTTGATATCTTCTTCAATTTCTTTCTTCAGTGTCTTAATGATTTTATGAAACTGACCTTTAGCTTCCTGGGTTAAAATTACTCAAAGGTATATTTTATTCTTGAGGCTATTATGAAAGGTGTTGTTTTCCTATTTTATTTCTCTATGTGATGTTTGTATATGGGAAGATAGTGATTATTGTGAGTTCATTTTGTATCCAACTACTCTGGTGAAAGTGTTTATTTGGTGGAATTTTTAGAGTTTACTTATCATATCATCTGTAAATAAAGAAAGATACCTTAACTTCTTACCTTCTGACTTGTATCCCCTTTATCTTCTGCTGTCTTATTGCTCTACCTAAGACTTCAGGTACTAGATTGAATATATAAGGAGAAAGTGAACAGTCTTGTTTTGTTCCTGATGTTAGTGGGATTACTTTGAGATTCTCTTCATTTATGTTGGCTATCGCTTAGAGTAAACTGCTTTTATGATATGTTTAGCCATGTCTCCTGTGTCACTAAGCTCTAAGCCATTTATCATGAAAGGGATATTGCATTTTTGTCAAAGGATTTTTTTGTATCTGTTCAGATTATCCTGTATTTTTTTTCTTTCAGTTTGTTTGTTTTTTTGGATTACCTATCAATTTATGTGTGTCAAATCACTCCTGCAACTCTGGGATAAAGCCAACTCGATCTTGGTTGATGCGCTTTGGGATGTGTTCTTGGATTCAGTTTGCAAGCATTTTATTGATAATTTTTATACCTTTGTTCATTAGAGAAATTGTTTATAATTTTCTTCCTTTGTTTGAGCAAAACCCTTTCAAGGTTTTAGGATATGACAGGTTGGGATAAGGTAGGGTTGGGGCTCTGAGGGAGTCCTCAGGAGGGAGGAAAGGAGGATTTTCTGCCAGAAGATGTTTACTTTCTTGAGAATGGTGGCAGAGAGTGAGGAGAGGCCACAACAGGTAGTTTCATGCAAAGCTGGGGAGGAGACTAAGGTATGGTATTTGAAGGATAGGAGGAAAAGCTAAGTCTATAGTTAGCCTACCTGCTTTCCTGGCCCGGCTTGAGTGTCCTGTGGTTTCTCAGGATCAAGATGTTTCTTTCTTAAAAGCACTAAAAAATACAGCTGTGAAAATAACACTTTGGAAAGTGCTAAGTGGTTGATTCCTATCGACAGAAATGCTGTTACTAAAATAGGCTTTCTGAAATGGAGGTGGGTTGGGTAAGGCAAGTGAAGGTAGGAAAGTGAGAGCTTCTGGTTTTAGCTCCAGTCTGAGGGGTTTGGATCCTATTCATCTCTGTATTCACAATAAGAAAATAAGTTGGATAAATGGATAATCAGCAATTTTTAAACTCATCAGTGAGCAAGGCAAAATTCAACCACAAATTTCAGACACTTAGAAAGTTATAGAAGGTACAAGCAAAAATCAGTGGACTTGGATACCTTGAAGCAACCATGCATAAGATATAAAATCGGGGGTTTCCTTTCCAGTGGTAATCAGGGATTGTTTTTGGGTTCTGACTGTCTGTTAGTCTTAGCATACTAGCTGTGATTTTCGGACCGTTTCTCTGTTAAGTAGGGTTTTCCCCTGGGATTCGCATACACACCTATTTCTCACTCTGAATACCTGAAAACAATCCTGTTTTTCATTCAGGAAAAAGGGGTCAGGATTTGGAAATCTCTCCAGAGAAGCTATATTAATATTCTCTCCTCTAAGACAGATTCCCAGCCCTTTCTCCCTGTAAGAAAAGCTACCAGTAATTCCACAGGCCCCTGTAGTTCTCACATAAAAGAAGTAGAGAAATGTTGGGGGATATTTGTACATTATGTGAAGGTATATTGATGTGACTGGTGTAATAAAAAGTTAAATGGCCAATAGCTAGGCAGGAGGAATGGATGGAATTTCTGGGGAGGGAAAAGAAGAGAAAAGGAAATGGAGGCACCTGGGAAAGAAGCCTGAGAAGCCTACACTGAGAGAAAACAGTATATGCAAGATGTAAGAGAAGCAATGCCATGTGATAGAATGTGGATTAATATAAATGGGTCAATTTAAGTTATAAGAGCTAGTTAAAAACAAGCCTAGCCTATAGGCTGAGCTTTCCCAATTGACAAGAGGTCTCTGTGTCATTATAAGATCTGGCTGGTGGAACAGAAAAAGACTTGTTACAGAGAAAAGTTTAAACAACAACTAACCACGCAGATGTCATAGATTCAAGCTTCTCCCTAAATTATCTTTATTTCTAGAGTTATATATTATCTATTCTCCCTGTCATGTTACCATATTAAGAAGGCTCTAATGACATGAGTTAAAATTGAAAGAGGGACAAGTTGAACTTAAAGAAAATGTTCTTAGGGAAGCACAGATTACTTGGAATAGAAAGGTACTAGATAAACCTTAAGCCTTTGGCATCTATAGTTACAGGAAGCATTAAACACAGCCAAGCTCCTGGATGGATTAACATAGAATCTCAAACTAAGACATATAACTCTTCCATTTTTTAAAATCTTACAGATTTCATGTAAATTCACAATATGCTAAAACAAAATTTGAAAAGCCTAAAAATATCAAGCAATCCAAAGAACTAAATTCAAATGTAGAGTTATCAGATGAGTAATTTGAAATAATTAACATTGCTTGGTACATTAAAGATTACAATGGAGAGCTGGAGTGATGGCTCAGCCATTAAGGGGTAGGCTCACAACCAAAAAATGTAAGATTACAATGGAGAAAGTGTAGTATAAGCAAGCACAAAGAAAAAGTGAAAACTTAAAAAAAAAAAAAGAAGAAGAATTGGTAGGTAATGTAAGAAATAAAGTTAAGGTAAATAAATCATGTAAGTAGTGCTTGGAATGGGCCCATTAATATATTGGACAAGGCCCAAAAGATCTTACTAAGTTTGAAGGTATGCTGTTGCAAAATTTTTAAACTGAAATAGAACAAAGAAAAAGAGTAAACCTAAGCAGTATGATCCTATTCAGAAGACAGGATGCTCTGAGAAAACATAAATGATGACCAATATCAGAGTGTGACAGTTGAGTTTGAAGCCTGGGACATAGGTGTGGGGCATCACTGCAGCTCCACAACTTCTGCCAGAGAGTCCAGCCATAGTACCAGAGTATACCACTGCTGTCTATCTAGCAACATCTGTGGTCAGGCCAGAATCAAAATCATCTGACAAATTCAAAGACAGGGAATGGATCATTGTCACAAAACTAGATCCTGGGGTCAGAGACATAAAGATCAAATTCCTTGAGGATATCCATTCTCCCTGCCCATCAACTTATCTGAGATAATTTAGTTTTCCATGAGGACATTCCCCAAGGTAGATTGTTTCAAGGTGATGATTTCATAAAAGCACAGTTGAACTGGCCAGCAAAACAGAATCAAGCCACCAAGAACTCCAGTGGTAACACCAGTATGGGTGTTACTATTCCAAAGAAGTTTGTGCCACCATCAAAGTGTCTATCATTTTGGTCACACTTTCCATTGCCTCTGTGAGGAGAGGCTATGAAAAAGTAAAATTGGCAAGCCCCATATAGTCCCATATCAAGTGGTAGACCACAGTGCTGCTATGCAAATGTGTCTTATCCCATGTGTTGTGTGTAGAAGATTTTCTGGACCATTTGGGGCCGGAGGTTTGGAACCTGACCCACAGCAGCTTTTGTCTCCCAAAGAAATGAATCAAACACTTATATATTTCAAACTGTTTGGCCCATATCTTAAGCACATTACCAGCTAGCTCTTTCATTTTAATTCAACCCATTTCCTTTAATTTGTCTGCCTGTGGCTCACCTGTACCTCTTACATGTTCCTCCTTGAGGGTTCGGGTGGCGACTGACTAACTCCACTCTCTTTCTACCTGTCTGTGCTCTGATTCTCCACCCACTTCTACGGTGCTCTATATAGGCCAAACCAGTCCTTTATGTACAGCATACAGAGAGCATTTCCACCACATCTCTTCTTTTTTGTTTAATTAAAAAGGAAGGTTTTGATTTTTATATATCAAAATTATAACTGAACAGCATTCAAACAGGAGTTATAGTCACAATATGTATTTATTTGTAATTAACAAACTTAAAGAAAATATTTTATTATCTATTTTATCTCTGTGAGTAAACTAAAAAGAACTATATCTATAATTATTAAACCTTTAACCACATTAAAGACCACAGAATGATATAATATTATCTAAATAAACAGGAAGTGCAAGTAACTTCTAAAGTCTATAAAATAACAGAGATGACACTTGTCTGTCTGGACAGTCACCCAATGTTTTTTTGTAATGTTGGGGCACTAAATTTAGCCTTTATGGCCCAAAGTCTCTGGCATACCTTTTATGATGTAGGAAATCTTACACAGTCTATCAGTCGTCTTTCTTTGTGGCCAAAAGAATGTCTGGCAATTTTTTCTGCATTTTTTAATTACACATTATAAATTTAAATGAGTTACATCAGCATCATATCTTAATCAAGAGTAGAAAAATATATACAACATAACAAAATTGACCTTAAGTTTATATCAATAAACTAAAATCTATTTATCTTTTTTAATCATTTATATTATCTTATTTAGATGTAATGAGGACTTACTGTCAGCAGTTGTCGCAGTTGCGATCAGCAGAGGTGCCCGAAGGGATTTCTTGGGCAGCATTTGTTTTCTTTAACAAATTTTATTGGCGTGTGCCACTATAATTGGCTCGATCCAGTCTCTCAGAATTTTGCTCATTTGTTGCTCTCACTGGCTCTGCCAGGAGACCCATGTGGTGGCTCGGAGCAAGTCTCGAATCCAAAATAGCCACTCACTCTGCGGCTGTGGGGCCTGGCTAGCTCAGTCATTAGAGCATGAAACTCTTTAATCTCAGGGTCGTGGGTTCAGCCCCACGTTGGGCACCAGATATTACAGTAAATAACCTGCCGTGAGAAATATATTAAGTAATATTTATTATCTAAAAATTACTTACAGAAAAAGGTTTTGTTCAGGGGTAGAAAAGGGTATGGAAGCAGCACACAGGAGGGTTTCCAACCGACCGGTACTTCCTAACCACACCACAGGTCCAGAAACCACTCGAGAGCCCTACTTCCTCCTTTTGCCTTCTCTCATCCGGGGGCTTTACTTCCGACACTCTTTCTGGTTGACCGCGCCCTGCTCGGCTCCAGCACTCTGATACAATCAGTTTACATGCATAGTTTCTGATTTCCCGCTACACCCATGCTAAAAGGCACTGGCATTATCGACCTCCTCTCTCCTAGGAACAACTGCTGACAGATGGTATTAAAGAAAAAAAAAACTACCACTATAAGTAATTTCTCCTAAATTTTCTTGGATTATATCTATATCACCAATGTATACATGACCCTAAGCAGACCCTGTTCAACAAAATTTTTTTTCTTTTTTTTTCTTTTTTTCCTTCTTTATTTTGTATTTA